>CABEGB010001483.1:0-71320 GCA_901521435.1 Crematogaster levior
ACGAATATTCTCAAAATATGTCTTTAGGCTTAGTCGCTGAGTGGCGCGCGTGACCAGCGACGCTGGCGCCATGATCGGCGAGCAGTAGCATAAGATCGATAATTATATCTGTTACCGAGATCTAGTATCGATAGTGAACGCTCGCAGAACGCCACTAGCTCACTCTATCGTCAAAGATGCCAGACGTAAAAGATTAACACACTGCCATTATTGCATGTGTTGTGTACGTGTGTATATACGTGAACGACGATGCGATTGTGATGTTTCTTAAATGAAAATGTATGCGTGCAAGCGCATGTACATGTGAGTCTGAACCTGAAGAAAAAGGAACTGTTAAAATATCACTTTTTCGATATGCGATCATCATATCTCAGGATTGACTGCACCGATTTTATTCAAACTAATCGCAATCGAAAGCTCTCGTTTTATATTTATAATAAAAATGCCGTTAAATTTTTGATTACGGCTTTAGTTCCCGAGATATTTTAAATTGAAAATCAAGCGACGCGAAACTCGGGAAAAGGTACTTGGGAGCGCCTCGACTATGCAGTGACTCTCATTGCTCGGATCTTTTTCTTTAATAATATGTACTTGGCGTCGCGACGCTCCCGCGTCGCTTGATATACACAATATATAATTATTTATAATATAATTTAATATAACGATATATGTATATTTACAATATTACATGTGTGCAAAAACATGCGTGTAAGATTGTATATCAAAATACATAATTTTAAAGAAATTTTACGAATTGGATAAATTAAAAATTGAATAGAGGTTAAGAGCTGTCAAATTTGAAAATGGATTATGAAAAAGAAGATGAAAATCTCATTAAAAAAAGTTGGATCAAAAAAGGAAGTATGATAAAAAAGAAATATATTGTAGGGAAAAAAATATAATAGAAATGGCTAGGCCAATAGAGGCAAAAAATATATAGAGATATAAATAAGACATATAGAGAAACAAAGATATAGATATAAAAAGATAGGGGAAAGGAATATTCAAAGGCAAATAGTATAAGATAGAATAAAGGATGCTAGATATAATAAAAAATATAAAGAGATAAAAATGAGCTGTTAGTAAGGCCTTGCTATTTATGAAGAGAAAACCTAAACTGTGTATTAAGTGAGTATTAAGAACATATTGTGAAATAATTCTTAGATCCTTTGCATGAATTGTAAATAATAAAACACGCATGCATCGCAAACAACTTATAATTACAATACATGCAGTTTATCAATACTAAACATACCCTTTAATAAATATATACCTTTTATTACAGATAAATGAATGGTGAGAAATAAATTGTGCTAAAAGGGAAATAAATTCTGCTTAAAAAAATGAAAAATAAATTCTGCTTAAAAAAATAAATTAGCATTATTTGTAATACAAATAATATTGTTTGTTATAATGATATAAAAATAGATATAATTGAATAAATATAAAGAAATTTAATATAATTTAGCAATATTTTGTACTGTATTATATAAACTTTTTTTTACTTTTTAATTTTTTTTAATTAAAAATTTTTTCACTCTTAAATTAAACTCAATTTCCTGGCCCCAATTAATCAATTTTTAAAAGTTTAAAAATGTAGATACCACTTGTTTATAAAATTCCTTATTTTTTAATTTCTCCTCAAACCTGTTCACTGTTTCTATATTTTCAAGTGAGAATAAGCTGCCAATATTTTCATCTTCATCATTGGTGTCATCTTTGTTTTTATTTGTGCATACTGATTTATCCAACAGGTCTTTGAAACGTGTTTGTAAATCACTTAGTTTTGTAAGAATGACATTTCCTTTCTTTATATTTAATTTTTGCAATTCTACAATTGAAAAATAAAGAAAAATATTTGTTCGGTACGGAATGGAGCCGTGAGGAGGAAAGACGGAAATCACGAACACGCACACGCAAAAGAATACACACGCAAGTTTTGAACACGAATTAACAAGAGTATATTTAACAGTCACTAAACAAGTCAATCAAAGTCGCAATATTTACAGAATTATATACAGTTTAATACACACTCAAACACTTTCAGCTCACTAACCACGGCGCGGACACTGCAAGTCCACGGTGAGGAGCGTGAAACCCGACCGAGAGTGGATAAGACGTGTGCGAATGTACAGTTCGCGAACGCGTGGAGCAGGCGGCTCCAAAGCAGCGCGCGTAGCAGACGCAGCAAAGAAAGCGACTTTGCTGTCGCGAATTCGATGCAAAATCGGATAAGCGGTGGTTATCCGAAGATAAGCGTGCGAATTGGCGTGCGAATTATCGTGAACTTTAAAACTATCGAAATGCGGGTCGTACCTGAATGGATCTAAGCAGACTGGCCTTCGTCCCCACTTCGCATTCGTTTTTATACTGTGCTTTTCTGGAATGTTCCTTTCTGTCGTCACTTCCTCTTGAAGGAAATGACGACATAAAAGGAACACTCCAGAAAAGCTCGGAAAGGTCTAAATAAATATTGCTGCAAAAATATAATTAAAAATAACGAGTTGGGGACGATGACTAAGGCGTTTTGAATTAACGACGGCGGCAGCGCCGCCGTTTCGCTGCTTGAGCGCGCTCCGCGTGAGCGCGGCTAAGTTCTAACGCTTGTGATGTTGGGACATAAGTCCCGTGAATAGTACGAATGGAGAGCAACGACAGCAATGTGTGCGATGTAACACACATCACTGCCGCTACTCTCCACGCAGGTTATTGCTGCATTACACCACCCGTGTTGCACAGGCCATGCAACACAGGCGATGCAATGCAGCGTAATAAAGGCTTGGCGGGGCCCTTCGTTCGCTCGCGAACAATATTTGATGTCAATTTTCAATGTCACAATTTCTTTTATGTATAACTCACCAATTAAGTAATCAAGCTTCTCATCATTTGTTAGAACCCATACAGCACAGCAATATTGCAGCAACACATTGCAGCAATATTTTTTTGCAAGATTGCAACATTGCAGAAACATTGCGAAATATTGCAGCAACGTTGCTGCAGCATTGCAGCAACAATAAAATGTCCGCTTTTAGAAATATTGCAATGTAATATTGCAGCAACATTGCAATACAATGTGTATGCAATAATATTTTGTATACATAATTATATCATTCTGAAACTATAGAATGGTTTAATTTCATATGTTTTAAGACTATCATGCCAATATGTGTATGTATATATATATATATATATATATATGTATGTATGTATATATATATACATATGTATATGTATGTATGTATATATGTATACACACACATATCGGAGCATAATAGTTTTAATAACATAAAAAATTAAATCATTCCATAGTTTGAGAATGGTATAATTTTATTATTGAAAGTTATAACACTGATCGTCTATATATGTATACTGTATAAAGTACAAATATTATATAATAAATATAATAAGAGTCTGAATTATATAATACATATATATTTATTTATTATAATTTATGTATAATAATAAAATTATAAACGTGTACAGAAATCGATAAACAATATCGTATAACACGAACAAAAAAATTCTTTTATATCTTTGGATAAACGAAATATAATACGCAAAGTATGCTAAAAATAATAAAATTAAACATATACATCACGCAATTTTTGCAATATCTCTGCAACATTGCACTGCAATTGCAAGTTTAACAATACTTTGTGATATCTCTGCAACATTGCATTTGCAATTGCAATGTTGAAATGTTGCAGCAATGTTGCTGCAAGAGTCTGTGCTGTATGGGAAATGTATGTTCTATGTTCATTAAATCTTTAGCGAAAGATAATACATTCATGGAGGTTTTCTCACTTTGCACAATATCACTTTTTGTCAACTTTGCGTTATCTGTAATACAAATGGAAAAAAACATTAATTATTTCATATTAAAACTTTGTAAAGAAACTAATATTTTTTCTCTTTTATCTGTGTTACTAATTTATTTATTTATTTTTTATTATTTATATTTACTTTGTATAATTATAAATATATAATTACCATTATTATTAATATTAGTAAGTGGTGATCTAATTCCGGATGCCGTTGGGAATTCTGGGTATATGTTGGATTCAATTACTTTTGTTTTTTCATTCTTTTTTACCTTTCTTTGTGAAAAATAGCTTTCATTGTCCGAATCATCACTTGAACTTTCAACACGACGTGCACGAGATTTTCTAGTTTTCTTAGCATTTTCTGTATCATTAATATCAGTCACTAATATCAGCTTTTCCGCCAAGGACACTTTTTTTATAGCACTATCATAATCAGCTGTAATAAAACAATTTTTATTATTTCAATATTTGTATACAGATTATAAGAAGAAAAAGTTTAGTATTATCTTACATGCAGTTCCAAAACATTTATGATATTCAAACATTCCCAATTTTCCTCAGGTGTTTTCTTCTTTGAGACAGCTTTTAAAATTTTTCTCTCATTATTATATGCAGGTCATCTGGATATTTTTTTATCTTCACTTAACCAAATAGATGGAATGGCAAATATACCATCATGAAACTCAACGATAGAATACATGTTAGTTTTTTAAAATAAATTATATGCAAAAAGGTAATTCTTCAGAATCACTACATCAGCACCAAATTCAATAAAATTGGGTCAATCGATTCGTTTTTGCACAAAACTAAAGAATCTGGCAGATAAAAGTGTCGCTCTGCTCTGGGAAGCGAGATATTAATTGTTAAAGTTCGCGACTCGATAGGTTAAGAAACCTATCATATCGACGACGTACAGACTGCCTGAGCATGCGCAGCGACGTAACGCAGGTCAGCTGACCATGCCAGCGTCATAAAGTGCGCGAAATTGAAAATGAATACAAGTTAAGTTAAACGCGCGGGGGGGTCCAGGGGGCGAAGCCCCTTGGTCAGGGGTCCAGGGGGCGAAGCCTTCTGGTCGGGGTCCAGGGGGCGAAGCCCCCTGGTTGGGGGGTTGGGGTGGCGAAGCCCCCCCACTAATCCCGAAACGACTTCTGTTACTATAAAAAATTTGCCGTCGCGTACGATTTATCGCGGATATCTTTTGTCTTTTATCTTTTGTCTTTTATCTTTATCTTTTGTCTTTCATATATACGTTTGAGTAATATTATTGAAAGATATTTGTCGTCTACAAAACAATATATATTATCCCTGAAATATTTTATTCATACTCTAATACGATGTATACAACGTGTCAAGTAGCAGACATTAAATGACATCTTAATGACATCTTTAACATTCATAAGACGTAATGAAAACATCATTTGATATAATTTTGCTACTTGGAAAGTGATATATTGCAATTTAATTACAGTAATGTTGCAGTAATATTAAAGTAATATTTCAACCTTATATAAAAATGTAATATATCAATAATATTATTGTAATATTGTATTATAATATATAATATTACTGGTATATTGCAATTTTACTGTGATATTTCTGTGATATTACGTGCTATGTGGGTACTCATATTAAAATTGCAGCGTCAAAGTTACATCCAGATGCTTATATAAATAGAAAAGGTTACCATTCCATGCAGTTACAGGTATTTATGAAATTGTTAAAAATATTTTTGTTAAGATTTTTTAAATTTTATAGACAAAAGTAGTATAATTATATTCTTTTTTTCCAGATAATATGCGATCATGAATTGAAAATTACTCATGTTTATGCAGGACAAGTTGGTTCGGTACATGATATGAGAGTTTTTAGATTATCTGGTTTTGAAAACATGTGTACTGCACAAAATTTCCCAGAAAATAGTCATTATTAGGCGATGCCGCCTATAGTATCCAAAAATATATAATGGTTCCATTTAAGGATAATGGACATTTAACAGACGCACAAGTTAAATACAATATCTGCTTGTCTCAATAGGATGATGGTAGAAAGAACAATAGGTTTATTAAAAGGAAGATTTCGAAGTCTTTTAGATATACTACCTATAAGACGAACTGATTTAATACCAAAATATATTTGCACTTGTTGTATTTTACATAATATTTGTTTAATTCGTAATGATTATATTGATATTCCAATTATTGTGCAACCAAATGAACCTGTACAAAATGCTATCGAAAATGTACCTCAAGTTTTACGCGAAGAAGGTATTGAAAAACAAAATGCAATTATATATTATTTGCAAAATGAAGATTTTGCAAATTTTTAGTTACATAAAATTTGTAATAGTTATAAGTTATTATAATAACGTTGTAATAAAGTTGTAATAAAATATAGTTATTAAAAATTTATATTAACCCTTCTCATTTCTATATCTTCAAAAATTGTTTGCTTATACCATAATATAAAACTAAAAAATAGATTAGATTGCTACACATTACTTTTACTACACTTTTATTATACTTTTGTTTCCAATAAATTATATTTATAATTTTATTTTTATTTCTAATAAAGAGAGTTTCTCTTTATTAGAGAAACAATCACAGCATCAATAGCTTACAATAGCAATGTTTCTTATACATTATATAAATTATCTTTAATACATAACATTTCTTATATATTTATTATAATCTTATATAACATTATATAACATTATATAAAATAAAATACTAAAATAAAATACTTTCTTTGATATCACAAAATTATATAGTATTTCAATATTAAAAATAACTTATGTCTTATAAAGTTTATTTAACTTCAAACAAACAGGTTAATTATATATTACTTTTTAAGCATTTGTGTTATCATGTTTTCTATATTTTGTAAACAAGTCATTTTTTCTTCATGTCTTTTTTGTATATTTATCTCCTTTTCTCTCTTAATTTTCAAAGATTCTTTCATATAATCTTCTATTACATTAGTAATTTTTCGTTTCTTTGATTTCGTTACTGCAAATAATAAAGAATTAAAAAATTAATAATTAGAAAGAAGTATACCACTCAATTTAGTGTATGTATAAAATGTAAATAGAAATATAAATATGTAAATATTAATAAATATTTATGTAAATATAAATGTAAATAAATTAAGAAATTTTTTCACCGTTTTTATTTTCTAAATCCAATGGGAAATCTGAGGAGTTGTAAATTCTATTTATCGTGTGCCGTATCGTCATTTTGATACTGAGAAAGGCTTCCTCAACAGGACATTACCTAATTCAATTTATTGTCAAAATGGTTAACTGACAAACATCTATATGTAATTATGTGACTGAAGAGACATACGTCAATGTCGAAACGTCCCACATATACATTTGGTACGAATTTAATGAATCAATAAATTTATGGACCTTCCGACCGTTTGCTCTTAATAGGTCTCCTCAGATTTCCCATTGGATTTATAAATGTAAATATTTATTGAAATATGTGATGTAATCATAATGTTCTGTAATGAAGTATATCTCAAAAAATCATAAATGAAAAGGTCAAGCCATGTTCAAAAATAGACCCTCAAGAATTTGAATTTTTACAAATTTAAATGATTATCTAATAATATATTACCATGAAAAGTAACTGATATATTATACAAGGTGCCAGTTCAAAGTGAACATACATAAAGTGTATATTATCTAAATAAATTAATAAAATAAATAATATAATAAATTTAATAACATATTACCACGAAAAATAACTGATATGTTATTCAAGGTGCAAATTCAAAATGAACATACATACATAAGGTGCATATAAGTAAAATTGATTAAAATGTGACTCTAAGTGAAAGTACATAAGTGATATGTTATTCTTATTGTAAGTGCCGCGCGAGCCGCGGTGAGGTGTCGCGAACGGCGTACTTGCGCTCGGTGGAAGTAGTGGCACCCGTGTGGTGCACGTGCTCATCGCATGCCGTGTTTCGCGACACATTACGCGAGTGATTTTAGTGTTGTCGGTCAGCTGTGTCGCGTGCGTCAAGAACGGTGCCCGATTCCACCGATAGGAACACTATTTTCGTGAGTGGTCGTGTAAGTTGTGAAGTGGCCGTTTTCAGTTCGACCACGCGCACGTGGCCGTCGTCGCCCGGGTGAAGTGCCGTAATACGGACTAACGGCCACCTTCCCGGCGATGTGATCTTGCTACGCACGAGACACAGCTGACCGATACGCGGGTTTTGTGCCGTCGTTCACCATTTCAGGCGTTCGGCCAAACGGTGAAGGCACTCTTGGGACCACCAAAAGTGGTCCCTCAGCTTCTGGACATGCTGCCAACACGAGAGGCGATTGACCGACACATCCGTGAGTGTCGGTTCCGGAACCGCCAGCACCGCAGTGCCGACAAGGAAGTGCCCGGGAGTGAGTGCGGCGACGTTGTCCGGATCATCGGACAGGGGAGTGATCGGTCTCGAATTCAGGCAGGCCTCCACCTCAGCAAGGAACGTAGCCATCTCCTCGTAAGTGAGAGTGCTGTTCACGGCCTTGACAGCCGCCTCCCAGAGGCCACCAAAGTGTGGCACGGCCGGTGGGTTAAAGCGCCACTGGATGCGCTCCTCGGCCAATCCGCTGGGCCTCCTGGTTGCTGGCCGTGAACAACGCGCGCAGTTCCGCCTCGGCACCTACAAAATTAGTTCCGCAGTCGCTTAAAATTACCTGCGGTACTCCACGCCAGGAGATGAAGCGGCGCAGAGTGGCCAAGAACGCCTCAACCGTGTAATCCGAGACGACTTCCACATGCACTGCCCGTGTGCACAGGCAGACGAAGATCGTGACGAACGCCTTGTGCGCCTTGTGGCCTCGTCCTTTGCTGGTCCTCACCATGAATGGGCGTAGTCCTCTCCGGTGTGCTGGAAAGACCGGGATGGAGTGACCCGTGATTCCGACAGTGGTCCCATGAGTTGTTGGGGGGTCGCCGACCGCCATCGCACGCATCGTAGGCAGCGATGAATGCGGCCCTTGACGGCGACCCGTCCGCCCAGCACCCAGAACCGCTGGCGCAGCAGACCCAGCGTCTGCTGCACTCCGCCGTGGAGGACCCTTGCATGGCAGGAGTCGATCACCAGCCGAGTGAATGTGGAGTTCCTGGGCAGGATGAGCGGGTGCTTCTCGTCGTAGGCCAGTACTGCGTGCTTCCGACCCGCAGCAATTCCTGGTCGTCGACGAACGGGGTAAGTCTCGTCAGTTCAGTGTGCCGTAACGGGGTGCCCCGCGCTAACCGTGTTATATCTTTCTCGTAGGCTTGAGCCTGCACCCGCCTCACCCATGCCAGGATACTCCGGTCCAAATCCTGTGCCGTGGGAAAAACCGTGGAGCGGACCGTCCCCGGTAGCCAACGTCGACACCAGGCCGTGATCCGCAGTAGTCATGTCAGGCTGGAGTACCGTGTAAGCAGCTCCGGTTCCTCGTCTCGTTGTGTCGTGTTCAGGCACACCTGCCCGCGTGCCTCCGGAAGGTCCGAGTCATCGAAGGGGCCGGCATCGTTGCCCGAGTCCACCCGGAGAGATCCCTGCGCCAGCCATGAGGGACCGTGCCACCACAGCGGGTGACATGCGAGCTCGGAAGGAGACATGCCCTGAGAAGTGCCATCAGCCGGGTTGTCCTCGCTCGCCATGTGGTGCCACTGCGCCGCCGGGAGGGTAGTCTGTATCTCAGACACCCGGTTGGCCACGAAGGTTTTCCACCGTGAAGGGTGGCCCCGAATCCATCCAAGTGTCACAGTGGAATCCGACCAGAGGTGCACTCCGCGGTCCTCGGCGCCGAGCACCATGCGGACATGCGCCACCAGCTTGACGAGGAGTGATGCCGCGCACAATTCTAGCCGAGGTAGGGAGACCTGTTTTAGCGGCGCCACCCTCGTCTTTGCCATAACCAGTGTCGTAGTCCATCCGCTGATTCCCTTGTTTTTTGTCCGCAGGTAGACCACGGCAGCATACGCCCGCTCCGAAGCGTCCGCAAACCCGTGGACCTCCATGTCCTCGTCCGTAGGCGAGCAGCGCAACCACCGCGGAACCCGAATTTCCGCCAATCCGGGCAGCTCCTCGATGTACGTCGTCCAGAGTGCGGCATCGGAGGGGGCGAGGGGAGCATCCCATCCAAGCCCCTGCAGCCAGGTGCTCTGGAACAAAATTTTGGCCCGGACTACCACCGGGGCAAGCCACCCCAGCGGATCAAAAAGTCGTGCCGCCTGTGACAGCACGGATCGTTTCGTTAGGCGGATGGGCACCTCGATCCGCGCGTAGAAGGCGAACGCATCCTCGCTCGGATGCCACATGAGACCCAGGGCCGAGTGACTGTCGTGTGGCAGCCATGAGCGCACGCCAGGGCGCGAGAACTCCTCCGCCGGGAGTTCGTGGAGCAGTGCACTGTCATTTGCCGCCCACTTCCGTAGCGGGAAGCCGCCCGCCATGCAGAGCTTCCGCAACTCCTGCAGTAGGCGACGAGTCTCCTCCTGGGTTGGTGCGCCGGACAAGACGTCGTCCACGTACACGTCTCGTCTCAACGCGGAAGCCCCCAGAGGGTATCTGGCACCCTCATCGTCGGCGAGCTGCCGCAGTGTCCGGATCGCAAGGTACGGAGCGCACGCCATCCCGTATGTAATCGATACTCGCGCACTTCTCCTGATTCACCGGTCCATAAAATCCTTTGCAAGTCGCGATTGTCCGGATGCACCAGGATTTGGCGGTACATCTTTTCAACGTCGGCCGCGACGACGTACCGGTGCCTCTGCCAACGCAGGAGTACGTCGGCGAGAGGCGGCAGCAAATTCGGCCCGACGAGGAGCCCCTGGTTCAACGACGCGCCACCCCGCACGGTAGCCGAGCCGTTGAAGATCACACGCAACTTGGTCGTCGAGCTCGCCTCCTTGAGGACGCCGTGGTGGGGCAGGTAACACACGCGTTCCCCGGCACCATCGTTCGCTTCGACTCGCGACATGTGTCCGAGCCGCTCGTACTCGGACAAAAATCTCTGTATAGTTCGGCCACGCGTGCGTTCTTCGCGAATCCGCGTGTCACTCGCGCGAGCATCCGGACGGCGAGTTCGCGTGTACCCGACAAGTTGGGGAAGGGCGTTGTCGTAGGGAGTCGCACAATGTATCGGCCGTTGCGTCCGCGCGAATGTGTCCGCGTAAATAGCTTCTCACACTCCTACTCACTTTCAGTTAACGGACTGCAGGGACCCCCCACCTCTTCCTGAGCCCAAAACCGTTGGACGAGGAGGTCCAGCGAGTCATTGGCAGAGCAGTGATGCAGCATGGCGATGGAACGAGACCCGGCCACACCAACTGTCCCGGAGAGTATCCAACCAAGACTGGTCTGCTGCGCGATGAGTTCGCGCGGCCCCCTGCGACGGATACCAGGACCGAGGATCACAGCATACACATCCGCGCCGAGTAAGATGTCAATACGATCCGCCGCCGCAAACTCCGGATCCGCCAATTCAAGACCGTGGAGGTGAGGCCAATCCCGGACAGCCACGCTGTCAACACCCGCGTAAATGGTCAGTTGCGGCAGAATGAGCGCGGCGACGGACATCGGGCAATCCTGTCTGTGCGAGGCAATCTCGAGCTGCACCTGACCTCTCGCGACACCCGTCTGCTGCCCGCCCACCCCGAAGACGGTCACGGGGGCACGCGCACGCGGGAGCTGAAGGCGCTGTACCAAGGCCTCCGCGACGATGGACACCTCCGAGCCCTGATCGATGAGTGCCCTCGCGAAGTGAAGTCTGCCGTGCTGGTCACGCACGGCGATCCTCGCGGTGGCCAAGAGGACCGCGACTCCCGCCCCCACCTCGTGATTCGCAAGGTGAGATGTCTTCGTGTTCGCGGATCCCGCGACGCTCACAGAAGGTGAGTAGGCGCCGTGTAACACCGAATGATGTTGACCCTCACACACTGAACAATTACGTTTAGATTGACACTCACCGACCTTATCCCGAGTAGAAAATGGTTACGGTTTGCCTGAATTTTATTCCGGGCGCTATCAGGTAACTTTCCGGCATGCCTTATTGTGGAAAGCCTGATCCGGCTCTGTCAACGCCGGATAAGGGCTGCTCTATTAGCGCCAAATTCAGGCAATCCTTACAGTGCCCTGATCAGGTTTTCTCTAAAATTCTTTATTAAATGTGCATGACCATTTTATGAATCTAACCTAACCATTATATGATGATTAAGCTAGTTGACATCAAGAGTTTACACATTTACAGTTACGTTATAATATCGTGTAGTGCGTATCGTGTATATAGTGTTTGAAATAAAGTAATAATTATACAGAATGGATCGTACAGAAAGAAATCGGAAATTAACACGAATGCGTGTTAAAAGATTTCGTGCAATTCGGAAACAAGGTTCGTACATATACTATAGTATTATTTGTAAAGTTATTATTTTTTATAAATATTCTGAAGCTGTAAACTCGTTCTCAAATCTAGAAACATATATTCGAATATTTCGAATCCGTTTTATTGGATCTGAATGTAAATTATAATAGTTTAATTTGAGAAACAATTTTGAACAGTTTAGGTTAACCGCAAAGATCATTTAAAGGATTATTCAAAAATTGATTTTAGATGAAAATTATTCAATATCAGAACCATCGACATCTACGGCTAATAAAAAACGCTGTTTATCGATGGAAAATTTTGATACAAATAAAAGCTCTGATAAAAGTCAAGAGAACTGTCAGATGCCTTATATAAGTGGAAGTGCTAATGAAGAAAATATAAATGAAAGTACAGAAAATGAAATTGACAGCAGCGTTGGGTAAGTTGATATACAGGGTGATTCAAAATAAGCGTATGTCCTTAAAGAGATATATTCCTAAGCGTATTCTAAGACAACTTTTCCTTTGCCAAAAATTTTTCCGGAGCTTAGTTTTCAAAATACAAAGGAAAATAGGTAGCGTATCGTGAGTCGAGTACAAGAGACAGGCAGGGGCGGACCACTCACCCGTTACGCGGGTGGTTACGCGAAGCGCCTGCTGCAATCAGCTGACGATACATAAATATGCATACACACACACACACACACACACCACGCACGCACACAGCAGACAGACGGACAGACAGACAGACACACACACACACATACACACACCGCACGCAGCTGACAGACGGACAGACAGACAGACACACGCACGTACGCATGTACATTTATTCACTCAAGAATGCGTCAGAGAGAGAGAGAGAGAGAGAGAGAGGAGGGAGAGGGATGTATCGAAGAAGCTTCAACGTGTTTACTTACGTATCATTTTGTCTAAACAATTGATTGCTTCCGCGATGAGACATTCGTATGGAATGATTTTATCCTTTTTCTTATTGTTCACGTTTCGAAGCACACAACACATTCACATTTCTGTCACTCACTTCATCGATAAAACGAGGAAATATTTAATGATAACTACTCAGCGCGAAAATTACTCGAAAAAGAAAAACACGTTTTCGACGAACACACGACACGTGTTTACTCGACGGTGGCAAGCAGTCGACTGATTTGATAGGTTAGGTTTGTTATCACGACAATCCCGTAACCAATTGAAAGTGGCTGCGTTCAGCAACCACCAGAGCAGATCAGTGAGCGCTTAGTGATTCTTTAATATAATTGGTTCTTGCATTTAGATCTTTGTTGGATCTAAGTGCAGAAACCAATTAAATAAAAGAATCACTAAGCGCTCACTGATCTGCTCTGGTGGTTGCTGAACGCAGCCACTTTCAATTGGTTACGGGATTGTCGTGATAACAAACCTAACCTATCAAATCAGTCGACTGCTTGCCACCGTCGAGTAAACACGTGTCGTGTGTTCGTCGAAAACGTGTTTTTCTTTTTCGAGTAATTTTCGCGCTGAGTAGTTATCATTAAATATTTCCTCGTTTTATCGATGAAGTGAGTGACAGAAATGTGAATGTGTTGTGTGCTTCGAAACGTGAACAATAAGAAAAAGGATAAAATCATTCCATACGAATGTCTCATCGCGGAAGCAATCAATTGTTTAGACAAAATGATACGTAAGTAAACACGTTGAAGCTTCTTCGATACATCCCTCTCTCCCTCCTCTCTCTCTCTCTCTCTCTCTGACGCATTCTTGAGTGAATAAATGTACATGCGTACGTGCGTGTGTCTGTCTGTCTGTCCGTCTGTCAGCTGCGTGCGGTGTGTGTATGTGTGTGTGTGTGTGTCTGTCCGTCCGTCTGTCTGCTGTGTGCGTGCGTGGTGTGTGTGTGTATGCATATTTATGTATCGTCAGCTGATTGCAGCAGGCGCCTCGCGTAAACACCCGCGTAACGGGTGAGTGGTCCGCCCCTGCTTGTCTCTTGTACTCGACTCACGATACGCTACCTATTTTTCTTTGTATTTTGAAAACTAAGCTCCGGAAAAATTTTTGGCAAAGGAAAAGTTGTCTTAGAATACGCTTAGGAATATGTCTCTTTAAGGACATACGCTTATTTTGAATCACCCTGTATACCCAATGTTGTATAAAGCGCTTATGATGTTAAATAGAATGTCCTTCGTCATAGGTTTTTCATACTCATAATAGATTGGTTGTTTCCATTTGGAAAACAAACCTCGAACTATCGCAACCTGGCAAGTTTCGTACAGTCCGTAAATTTGCTGCTCTCGTCGTTCTAAATCGATTCTGTTATCAATGTAGACTTCATCAAAAGTCAAAACAGAAATTTTTTCCGCAGTGGTTAAATCTTGTCCTTTTTTTCCATTATCTTCAAAACTTCTTCAAGAATTCCAGGCTTCATCTTGAACTCAATAACCCAGTTTCGCAAAGTTTGAATGCAAGGTAGCGGAATTTTCATAACTTTGCGACAATAATTGTAGGCTCTTGCACTCGAGCACCGAAGAGTTATTGCTGCTTGTATATCTTCAGCTGTTCACTTTACTCGAGTTTTCTTACATAAGTCTCTTTACTTGTCCCGATGTGAAGATGGTGTGTAAAATGTCCGCCGCAAAATTTTCTTCCATTTTTTTCACATCTTTCTGCATGCTCTCAATGACCTTGCATTTTTCTTCTAACTCGGCCGGCAGTTGGAGATTCTTGCCAACAAGCTGTTCATTTTCATCCTTTACTTCCGCCAAAACAGTCAACAGCTGTTCACTTTCTCTACATAAATGAATATACATTTGAAGACAATTTTTAAAAATTTGTACGTATGCACAAATTTTTTTATATACGTACTTTTGTGTTAATTCGATGTTTGTCATTGGTACTTCAGCATCTCCTTGAATTCCTTCGGTCCTTGGTTCATTTCTGAAACAAAGAATAAAATGAATATCCATAAAAGAAGAGAAAATCTATATTAATATTGTTACAGAGGAGAATTAATATTTAAAAGAGCACATACTCTTCATCAAAATTGATGCTGTCCAGTGACATTCTTTCTTGTACACTTGCCGCACAAAACTGCTATTTGATTCATCGATGTCTTGTGGGATGATGTCTCTTTTGGAATTATGCTTTGTACAATCTACAAGTTCTGCGTACGTTGGTATTCCAGTACTGTAATTATCATAAACAATGCAATGTTGTATTTTTTAACGTGTATTCTAATTAAAAATAATTTTTGTTGGCTCTCTAAACTGTTACACCAACGTAACCCAACAAACAGCAGTGACCAGTCATTTTATTGCATTATCTGTATTAGATATAATTGAATTTAAATTATTATTCTTACCAAACAGATTTCTGTGATGGTCCTGCATCATCATCATAAGTTGTTTCAAATGAATGCAATAGCTTTTGCTTTTTATTTGGCAAATCGAGCAGCTCTGTCGGTACCGATCCTTTTCTCAATTTGCATACGGCTTTCGGTGAAATGTGTACGGAACGAGGTTTGGTCGTTCGATATTCCATACAATAGGAAGAAAAGTGTATCTCGCATACCCGTTCTGAAAGATATATTTTTTAATTTTCTTGCATAAAACGTTAATTACTCGTATACTTTTATTAAAACATACAAACAAAATAAAGCAAAATTAAATGTATATGATTTTATTTTTTACAATATACGATTTAATTTTAACGTAATTTTTAAATTAATGAAAATTATATTTATTTACCATGCGTAACCTTAAAATTGTCATCTCGGCGACAAGCCTCCAACCATTTCAATCGTAATTCCGGATCTTGAGGGAATAAAAAGTACTTGACGGTCTTATTAAACACATAATTTGTGCGACTTTTACAGTTCTTTACGAAACAACTCGGCATATTGACATTTCAGTAAGAGCTACATTTTGTATTGTCAACACACAATAGCAACATGTCAGTGTCGGCCATACTGAATTTTGCATTTTGGGGAAAAGATGATTGGCTTACTGCTCCCCACTACTTTTGAACGACTGCGCATCCACCGGCATAGTTCACCTTGTTTCTTTACACCATGATTTGTTATAAATTTGAAAAAAATTAGAAAATATTAAAATGATGGATCTAAAATTTTTTCTTTATTCTTTTAAAAAATTAACCTCACACAATCATATTGTAAATATCAAAGTTTATTGATAAAACTTACTTATGAAATAATCGATTACAGCTATCTTGCACACAGTCGCACACCGCACATTTTCGCTTTTTGTTAATAATATTTTTATTAATAAAATTAATTTATTAATAAAATTAAATCACTTTCTTTACTGTATATATTTACTATAACCTCTCAATATAACCAAACTCACTTACTTAGCATCAGTACTGTATTGCGCATGCGCGAAAAGAGAAAGAGAGTGCAGAACACTTCATATATCTATCTCGTTCCCATTATTCGCAGGGGTCAGTTCTCACACGGGAAGGGGAAAGCAATGCTTCGTCTATTCATACTATGTTTATGGTCACTCAGTGTATTGACACGCACGCACGCACGCACGCACACACGCAATCTCTCACTGATGACCGAGATATGAATCCCTAATTTATAATTGTAATTGTAGTAATAGGTTAGTTGTAACAATCGTATGCCTAGATATTCTTAAGTTATAGGTTGGTATTCATAGTCAGATCTTATAATTAAGACCGTCTTAAGTTCATCTTCAGATACTCCGTAGCCAGTGAACTGATTCGTACAGCATCTAAAGATAAAGATACTTAAGACGATCTTAAATATAAGATCCGACTATGAATACCGGCCATAGTTTCTTTTTATTTATATAAATAAAATGTTTAATTAAAATAAAATTGAGTCTCTAAATTAACCCTTAGTCCCGACTCATGGGTCGTTTTCGACCCAAGCGAAATTTCAAAGTACCTTAGGTACCTCCATTTCTTAATAACAAACTATATAAAAAAATAATTTTTATCGAAATATTATGATTGGGACTTCAAGTTGAAGGTTGAAAGAAGCTCCATGAATTTTTTCAGATTTTTTAAAGCGTTTTTACTGATCCAAATAACGCAAAGACGCAAACGACCCATGAGTCGGGATTAAAGGTGCCGAAAAGAACCGTCGGGACTAAGGGTTAATAATTAACCACCACCTCGTACTCTTTCCTCTGCTCGATAAGAGCGCACGTGGTCCGTCCTTAAGTAAAAGGGCTTAAGTTCCTTGACTCGAAATAAGACCTACAATCTCACTGCTCTAGATAAGCGTCATAGCGTCTCCTAAAGACGTTGACTCATATCTGGAGCCGAAGTCAAGTGCGTTCGACTCGTAACACATGGTCACATGCCTGTGTTCGAGAGACAGAGTGTCTGGACGTCCTTCCGTAACCCCTTCCCTCATCTATTCCTTTGAGTAATAAAATCCTGGGTTTTGGACGTTTCAAATAATAAGCGAAAGAAACTGTATTTTTTAGTTTTAAGATTTAAATTCGAAGAAAAATTTAAAAACAATCGCTTTTCTAAATGAAGCAATTGATTTTTTAATAGTTAAAAGTAAGACAGAGTGGATATTAGAAGTCTTCCCAAACAATTGTTTTAATGTCGGAAACAAAATTATTCAATTAACCCCAGTTTTATTAGGTGTACAACTTTGCTTTCACCGTTTTTTTCTGAAATTCGAGGTTTTATTGTAAAAAACTGGTTATACATTTATGATTCAAAGTATTGTCCATCGCTGGCCACTACTTTCTCCCATCTTTTGGGCAGCTTACGAATCCCGCGTCGAAAAAACTGGTCATCTTTTGAGGCGATCCACGCGAATCGATCCAATTTTTTACTTCTTCATAAGACCGGAAGTGCTGGTCAGCCAGGCCGTGTGCCATTAATCGAAACAAGTGATAGTCAGAGGGAGCAACGGAAGAATACGGCGGGTGGGATAGAACTTCCCATTTCCAAGTATGTCTTGACCACTTTCGCAACATGGGGTCGAGCATACCCCTCCGTTGTACGCCACCTTGCCGTGGTGGAGGGGCTCCCCTGGGAAAAATCCCAGGGGTCTAAGAGCGCACACATGGAAGGAATAACCATGTTAAAAAACCCGGGCAGGTCGGGCTCGTGAGGGGGGTTATCCCAACCGACCTAGGAGTGGAGTCTCTGAAGTAACCTTCCGTGGAAGACAACCACGTTAAAAAATTACATTTTTATGGACGAAAATGGTTAATACAAGGAGTAGTTTACCGCCTCAGGGGATTCGGACCCCCAGGGGCCGGCGTGGGGGGGGGTAGTGTCCCCGCCCCCCCCCCACGTCGTCATCAGACGACGGGCGGTGTGGGGCGTGCGCCGCAGGCGCCCCACACTATAGGGCGACTGCGAGGAGTGGTGTGGCACTCCGGACATTAGTCCGGGATGCCCTGGTGGGGCTCCTCCTCCTCCTTGAGGAGGAGGAGCCTAGGACGAGGTGTATGTGCTCGGGGGGGCTCGCCCCCCCGAGTGGTACGGGAGGCGTAGGGCACCACTGTGAAGTTGGCCCCTCATTTTAAAAAATTTGAAAATTTTATTAGAGTTCTGATAGCCCCCCTAAGAGTTCTAAAGTTCTCTATCAGTTTTAGAAATAGTTCCGTCATTTAAAACAAAAAAAATAGCATTTGAAGATACGGGGGGGCCAACTTCACATTTTGTGCAACTTTAACATGGCATAACTTTTTTGTTATCAATTTTAGAGCTTTGGTTATTAAGGATAATTGTTAGAACTCTTTGGGGGGCTATCAGAACTCTCAATAGAACTGTCAAGTTCCGAAAAAAATTTTCACCCTTAAAATAGGGGTAATAAATTTTTCGGAAATCAGCAGTTCTCTCGAGAGTTCTGGTAGCCCCCCCAAGAGTTCTAACAATTTTTCTTAATAATCGAAGGGCTACGACGCGAAATTAAAAAGTTCTCGCTGGTTGAAGTTGCAGAATCGAAAATTTTCAAAGTCCCACAAGGGTAGACATTTTTTTCGGAAATCAGCAGTTCTCTCGAGAGTTCCGGTAGCCCCCCCAAGAGTTCTAGCGATCTTTCTTAATAATCGTGGCGCTACGATGTGCAATAATATAGTTATTATCAATTTTTTATACTCTTGTTATTATACTTATATGTATACTATTATACTTATATACTACTATTAATAAATACTAATACTTATAATATAGATTATATTACACATATTATTATATTGTACTATATTATTACTAAGTACTAGATTTTTTAGATTTGTTTTTTAATTTTTTTTTAAATTTTTGTATGTATATATACATATATATATATATATATATATATATATATATATATATATTTATATATGAGATGCTTAAGAGAACTTTATATCCGATATTATGCTATGTATTACTTATTACTAAATTTTTTTAGAATTAGTTTAGAATTTTTTTGTATTTTTATTTTTTTTATTATTTCCGCTGTACTTATTAATTTTTAACATAAATAATTACGTGTGGACATATGTCTTCTTTTCCATTTACCGTTGATCGTTTTGTGGCTAGGTCGTCGTATTTGTACCATTGCGTTCCTATGTACGTGAACGCAATGTAATGTCCACTACTATAACCACTTCCGTATTGAATATATGATATCACTCCTGACAGGATATAGTGTTTATCATCAACAACAATAGTTTTAGATATGGTGTCCAATGTGTATTTAATATTAATATTTTGATCATGCATGTAATTAGGATCACTAAAAATACACGTATCTATAATTAGAACCATAGTATCTATAATTAGATGAGAACCATAGGAAATAGTACGGTTAACATTAACTTTTTTGCAATTTTTGCATGTTGTTTTTTTTCGCGTAATAATGTTGTCATCTATTGCTTGTTGCATGTTACTTAAGCCATTTTTTATAATGACGTCTACATTTATGTTGCAGGTCGAGGAGGTTCTTTTATAACTGTGATCGCAATTGTCACATTTATACATAGTTGTAGAACTAGGAATATCTTCAAGTAAAATTTCGGCAAGATGCGCAGCATTGCAATTAGCATTTAAAGAAGATATGTTCCTAGTGTATGTCTTTTTCTTGAAAATGGCGATATTGCATAGGATTGTTGCTCGTTCACAATAATCGTTAGCAATAATTTTTCCGCGTGCTAAAACATCTTTAATCAGTTTTATAAAGTGATTAGATGATGCCATTACTTCTGTTTTATAGGTATCTCGCATACCTATACCATTCGCCACAACTTGGAAAATTGAGTCGAATGCGCAAGTTTCTCGCATAACAATTTTTTCTTTGTTTATCGTCGTGGCGTTGCATACGCTGCCATTTTTAAAAACTGGAATACCTATAGTTTTATTGGTGGTAATTAAATCCCAATCAGCACATGGCGTTAAATAATTAGATTTGAGTCGTTTCGCGACCTTTTCAACATCATCACTTGGGGATCTTTTTATCTTAAGCTTCCAATTTTCTATTTCATTTAACGAGTCTCGCGCAATCTCGTTTTCATTTTTGTCTGTATTGTCTTCATCCTTTATATTTTTTTCTTCAATCTCACTTTTTATTGAGATTGATTCCTCATTATAAATTATAGACGAGTGTGATGGATTAAATATTTTAGGCGTGTCTACAATTATTGGGCTCGAAATATCTTTGCTTGGTGAAGGTGTTTTTTCAGGTGTTTGTTTGGATGTACCTGTTAGTAGAAGCCTACCTTCTAAATATTCCAGATGATGAAGGATAAATTTATCAATACGCATAGGCAATTGATTTTTAAACACTCTTGTTTTAAGCTCTGAAAATTCGGCTTCGACAAACGATGATGAAGCAATTTGTGAGCCACGTTTAAAATAAGATCTCATTATGCCCGTCCACAAGGGTAAATAAGTTATGAGAAACTTTATTTTTCTCGCAGCTTCGGGATTATAATACGCATTCACGATACTTCCGTTGCGCGAATTACGGGCAATTTCTTGAGCATCAAGAAATAGGTTTTCGGCCAAAGTTGGCCAGTCGCTTGGTAAAATTTCTTCATCATCGTTAATTTCATCATAATCTTCATTTTCAATATCATCACAATCATCATCCTTTTCAATGTCATCAATAACTGTGCCTTTAATGACATTATTTACATCTCTTAAATGTATTTCTGAGGATAAAAATGCACCGCTTTTATCCAGGCCTATTTCTTCGCTCAACGTTACTATTAAAACTGATTTTAAAAAATTATGCACCACGGTAAAATTTTCCATTTGATAGGCTTGTCCCAGACATCTTAAAAAAAATTGTCGGATTTTAGCTGCTTTACCTCTTAGACATTCCCATTTGGCTATCATGCCTATAAAATGGCTAATGTCTAATCTCATGTAACATTGCGGAATGTTATTACAACATATATTATTAATTATATTGTAACAGATTTGCAAATAATGACGTAAATCTATGCAATTTGCGAATATACGTGCGATCGCAATAAGAATTGCTTTTCCAAAATCTGTTACAACGATTTTAGGTATTGGTGCACCGTCTCTTATGATTTCTGATAAAAAGTAGCTTATCATCGATGCATCCTGCTTTGCAGAAATCATCTGGAAGGCAGGAAAATTGCCAAGCTTGGAAACGCACACACATTCATACAAGAATAAATGTGGTGATTTTTCTCCATTCGGAAGCCGTAATTTTTTTCCTATGCTTCCAGTGGCATCTACAGTTAAAAGACAATTATCGTCTTGCTTATGAGCCTTCTTATACATAATCTGTTGTTCCAGTGACCAATACATACAGTAAAACGGATTTAATCCTATGTTGTGTATTGTTCGTACAAATCTAGTACACTTGGCGATATGTAAATTGTGTAAAGGATCCGTATTATGTAATTGTAGACGTTTATCTATTTCTTCTTGTTTTGCCTTGCGCAAAACTGTTGCGTCGTATAAAATTGGTGGAATATTATCGCCAAATGTCATTAATTGCTTCGCTTCTTCGTTGCGCCAAACACTGGCGCTTTTATGTCCGTCTACTAATTCGTTCGCAACTTTTTCGCGTAAAAATCCTTTCAGTTGTCTTTTTTTCTTATGTACAACTTCTGTTGAAAATCTAGTAAGAGTACATTCAAATACTGCATCATTTCCTTTGATAGGCTTATTGTATAATAAACCTATAAGATGCGCGTCACATTCATTGCACATACCCTTAAAACGTGCATAACATTTAGCATCGCTTTTTATATAAACCTTAGCGCGTTTAAACGTAAATGCGCACGGTAATTTTGTTTGCTGCCATATTTTATCAGCAAAAATATGTGTCCATTTACCTGATTGCAATGACATATATTTTCTTTTGTTACGTCCGCATTTTTGGCGCTTAGGTTTTATTTGCGCCCATTTTTCTTCTGAAATGATCAACGTAAAACTTTTCGAAGATTCAGAAGTAGAACTATTATTTAAGTCTGTCACATTAAAAGTGCTATCTTTCGAATCGTTATTTTGAATCGCAGCTTTTTTGTCTATTCCAAACGCTTTCAATACAGCGCTGTACATGCCATTTCTATCATTTTTCAAAATCGTGTAAATATGCTTAGGAGTAATATGTGATCCATTATTTATAAGAATTTCAGATATCACACGATAAATATCATGAGATGGTGGAAAAATTTTACCGTCATCACCGACAGTTTTATATTCGTCATTTATCAAGACATCACGCAATTTCTTTTTATCGTACATATTGAAAGAAATTTTTTTAAAAACAATGCAAAAGAACTAAAATACTATGTACTATAACTATATATATGAATATAAACTAATTGTAAGAGAAGAAATTAAAGAACTCTTAAAACTCTAAAAAAAAAAGAATCTAAATCTAAAGTACAATAAAAACAAATCTAATCTAAAAACTAAATCTAAAGTTAAATATATGTGAAAACCTAAGTCTAAAATAAAATCTATAGAATACCTTAGAGGTAAAAAAAGAAAAAATACGTAATCCTAAAAATATGAAAATCCAAGAAGATATGGAAAAACAGAAGAATTAAAAAAAAAAGACGATTTTCGCCTCGTTCGGTTTGTGCGTTCGGTTTCTGTCGAAACTCTCGTCAATTCCGCTACTCATTCGCGTGGCTCGAGAGTTTACGAGATAAGCGAGTGGACGCGCAGTCACCGTCTCGTGGCGCTGTTGCTGCAACGTGGTGGGGGACGTCTCGACTCTGCGCTCGGCGTACTCGTTAGAACTCTTGGGGGGGCTACCAGAACTCTCGAGAGAACTGCTGATTTCCGAAAAAAATGTCTACCCTTGTGGGACTTTGAAAATTTTCGATTCTGCAACTTCAACCAGCGAGAACTTTTTAATTTCGCGTCGTAGCCCTTCGATTATTAAGAAAAATTGTTAGAACTCTTGGGGGGGCTACCGGAACTCTCGAGAGAACTGCTGATTTCCGAAAAAAATGTCTACCCTTGTGGGACTTTGAAAATTTTCGATTCTGCAACTTCAACCAGCGAGAACTTTTTAATTTCGCGTCGTAGCCCTTCGATTATTAAGAAAAATTGTTAGAACTCTTGGGGGGGCTACCAGAACTCTCGAGAGAACTGCTGATTTCCGAAAAATTTATTACCCCTATTTTAAGGGTGAAAATTTTTTTCGGAACTTGACAGTTCTATTGAGAGTTCTGATAGCCCCCCAAAGAGTTCTAACAATTATCCTTAATAACCAAAGCTCTAAAATTGATAACAAAAAAGTTATGCCATGTTAAAGTTGCACAAAATGTGAAGTTGGCCCCCCCGTATCTTCAAATGCTATTTTTTTTGTTTTAAATGACGGAACTATTTCTAAAACTGATAGAGAACTTTAGAACTCTTAGGGGGGCTATCAGAACTCTAATAAAATTTTCAAATTTTTTAAAATGAGGGGCCAACTTCACAGTGGTGCGTAGGGCCCCGGACTTGTTCCGGGTCCTACGTCTCGGTTGTCAGAGGAGGGGGGAGGTCTGCGTCCAGTAGGACGATTGGCACGCAGACCTCCCCGGAGGCCGGTGCCCCCCCCCCAGGTGCTTTAGGTGCCTGGGGAGGGGGCACATTAGGAGGTTTTGTCCCTCCGCCATCGACCGCAGCGGGGTTTGTCTCCGCTGCGGGGCGGGGGGACACTTGGTGGGGCAGTGCGCGGCTAAGGCCGCGCACTGTCCCTTGTGTGAGGAGGCCGGGCGCGTGGCGTCCCACCGCATCGGTGGGCCCACGTGCCCGGTGGTTCCCCCCCGGAAGGGGGGGGAGAAGGGGAGGAGGAAAAACAGGGGAGGGGGGGTCCTACCCCCTCCTTCGGTACCTGGGGAGGGGCCCCCGTCCTTGGACGGGGTGTCTCCTCCCCAGGTGGAGATTATGGAGGTGGACCCTCCTTTTGGGGGATCCACCTCAGAGGGGCTTCTCCGGACCCCTACGGAGGTGGAGGTGGGGAGGGAGGTGCAATCCTCCCTTCCTCTTATAGAGGTGGGTGGAGGCGGCGGGGAGAAGTCCCCCTCCTCCCCATGGAGGTAGATGGGAGAGAGGGGGAACAATCCCCTCTCTCTCCTATGGAGGTGGGTGAGGGTAGGGGGGAGGAATCCCTCCCCCTTCCCATTAGAGAGGTGGAGGGGGAGACGGGAGACTCAAAACTCTCCCGTCTCCTCCCCACGGTCACCCTCACGAGGGGGTGGGGGCGGCGTCCTCCTCGGATGGCGTCCCCCCGGTCGCTGCGGCCAGAAGGAAACCCAAGGGGGGGCACGGTCCCCTCCAAGGGTGATGATAAGGGGGGGGGGGACAAGGCTCCCCCCAAGGCGGTAAACCGAGGGAGGGGGTCCACCCCTCCCAAAGTGGGGGGGTCGTCGCCCTCTCATGAGGGGCCGGTGTCGTCTGCGGTGGGCGGGGGGACGGAGCTTCCCGTCTCCTTTGTCCTCCTCCACCGCTCTACCGTTGTGGAGGGCACCCTGGAGGGGATTCTGACCGCCTACGAAAACCACGCCGTCCCCCCGCACCCTAAGGTGATGTGGGAGATGGTGGTCGAGGCGGTCAGGCGTCGAGACCTCCGCGTTGCCGGGGGTCTCAAAAAGATAAAGGGGGGAGCGAGGGGACGAAATTTTTGGCCACCGTTCTTCCCCGGAGACCCGGTAGTGTTGACGTGGGTGTTGACGTTATTAAAGGCGCCGTCACAAAACTGGCAGTGGAGCATCCCGGATGGGAGCTCCACTGCCACGTGACGGGCGGCCTGGGTCGGCGCTCCGGGTCCCCCACGAAGGCGAAGTCGGGGGGCAGCACATCACAAGTGCCCCCCGACTTTAGAACCATAGCCAACCGCTTCTTCGTGGAGGGGTTGGAGGAGGGGAGGATCCTCCTCCCCCAAAAGACTTCCACCCCAAGCCGAGGAAGCGGCATAAGAAGGGGTGACTGGGGGCGGGGGCCCCCAGTCCCCCCTTGCCCCACGAACACCCGGGGGCGGCCCCCCTCCTAATAACTGGGAGGGGGCGGGGGAAAGTTGTGATGACCCAACCTTCCCCGGAGTTTGGAAGTTAATCTGGGGGGGAGTATTTGCTCCCCCCCAGGATAGGGGCCGATCACGGCCACGCCCGAGGGGGAGCAGGAAGAAATGCCTCTGGCGATGCCCTGCTCCCCCTCTTTATGGGCTAAGGAAGGTCACCCTCAGGGGTTTTAGTGGGTATGCCGGAAGGGAGATTCATTCTCCCTTCCGGAGAATCCCACATAACCCTGGGGACTCCCCCGGGTCCCCAGGGTACTTATAAAAAGTTTCCCCTGAGTAATCAAAAAAAAAAAAAAAGGGTCAAGCATTGTCATGCTGCAAAATCACTTTATCGTGTCTCTCGTTATATTGCAGCCGTTTGTCTTTCAACGTTCAACTCAAACGCATCAATTGCGTTCGATACCGATCGCCTGTGATTTTTTCAGTCGGTTTTAACAGCTCATAATACACTACGTCGAGCTGGTCCCACCAAATACAGAACATGACCTTGGAACCGTGAATATTCAGTTTGGCCGTCGACGTGGAAGCATGGTCGAGAACTCCCCATGATTTTCTGCGCTTGGGGTTATCGTAATGAACCTATTTTTCGTCCCCAGTCGCAATGCGATGCAGAAATCCCTTCCGTCTTTGTCTTTCAAGCAGCTATTCATAAGCAAACAAACGCCGTTCAACATTTCTCGGCTTCAACTCGTACGGCACCCAATTTCCTTGCTTCTGAATCATTCCCATGGCTTTGAGGCGTTTTGAAATGGCTTGTTGAGTCACTCCCAATGATCGTGCCAATTCTTCTTGATTTTGACACGAGTCTTGATCAAGTAATGCCTCCAATTCTGCATCTTCGAAAACCTTCTTTCCTCCACCGCTATGCCGGTCTCCGACGTCAAAATCACCGTTCTTGAAGCGTTGAAACCACTCACGACACGTTCTTTCACTAATAGCGGCCTCACCATAAGTATATGAGAGCATTCGATGAGTCTCAGCCGCAGATTTCTTCATATTGAAGCAGAAAATTAAAACCTCCTGCAAATGACGAGAATTTGGCTCGTAAACTGACATTTTCAATCGAGAATAACTTTATGATGCAGACACAAATCGACTAATGTTTTTATGGGGTTATGTTGACAGATGTCCAAGTTTATTGTATGACGTCTATGATCTATTTATTTCGACCACCACTTACCGCTAAAGCCATCTATAGGAAAACGGCGGAAGCAAAGTTGTGCACCTAATATTGCATGATAGAGATTTTGATTATTTTTTAGCAAGATTGCATCGAGCTCTTTTTTGCATAATAAGATTAAAAAACAATTTCGAATGCACTTAAATTTAAAAAAAATTAAAAATTGACAAGCTTTTCTTAGTACGTGAAAAGTGTATCCAATAGTAATTATGAAGTTGTTGACAAAGAATTTTTCTCAAAATTTTTAGACATTTTAAATTAGGAAGATATTGAAAACAATAAATCTGTAAACGAATCTGAACAAGTACAAGTCTCAAATGTGAATTAAAAAAAAGTTGTCTTTATTAAATTAGAATTAAACAAAATGTATTATGTTGCCGGATACCTAATAGCAAATATTATAAAAAATAAAGTTATATACCATACTTATGTATTATATTATATACTTATGTAATAATGTGTAAGTTTAGAGCGGATTTTAGAAAAAACCAACACTTGAAAAGGATAGAACGAGGGACGGAGGGGTGAACTCAAGAACTCTATACCACTATCACAGAGTGATTTTTATTCGTATTCACAGTCTCGCGGCCGAAGGCCAACAACCACGAGGCATGCAAGCTCATGCCCGCATGTCGTGATCGGTCCATCGGTATCGACCAATCAGAGATTGACGTGTTAGCGCTTCGCGTAGCACAGCAACGACAAATCACGCGCTTAGCAATTCGCGCAGTTTACAATGCTTGTGAGAGAAGAACTGTAAATATACAGGGTGAGGCAAAAGTATGGAAACCCTTAAATATCTCGGAAACTACGCATTTTAGAAAGAAATATTTCAGATAAAAGTTGTAAGGTTGAAAAAGGTCTATTTACTGATCTTATCATTTTTACTTTGCATGACGTCGCCAAGGTCAGACCAAGGTCATTTTGAATTTTTTAAATGGGACACCCGATATATTATTGCATATTCTTGTAGCTTATCTCGAGAGCTTTCTAAAACACTATAATAAAGTATCTTTTTATTAAGTACTTTTTGAGTTACGAGGCTTGAAAGATACAGTATTTTGACATAAAATACAACATATCTTGAGAAACATTCAGTTTTCGATAATCTTATCTTGATACTTTTTGTACAGAATAATGAAATCAAACAATTGGTGTAAAGAAAACACATGGTTAATTAAAAAAAAAAATGTGTTGCAAAGTACATACTTGTATACAAGCAATTGGTGTAAAGAAAACACATGGTTGATTTGAAAAAAAAATATGTTGCAAAGTACATACTTGTATACAAGTACATACTTCTATACAAGATTTCATTATTTTGTACAAAAAGTATCAAGATTATCGGAAACTGAATATTTCTCAAGATATTTTGTATTTTATGTCAAAATACTGTATCTTTCAAGCCTCGTAATTCAAAAAGTACTTAATAAAAAGATACTTTATTATAATGTTTTGGAAAGCTCTCGAGATAAGCTACAAGAATATGCAATAATATATCGGGTGTCCCATTTAAAAAATTCAAAATGACCTTGGTCTGACCTTGGCGACGTCATGCAAAGTAAAAATGATAAGATCAGTAAATAGACCTTTTTCAACCTTACAGCTTTTATCTGAAACATTTCTTTCTAAAATGCGTAGTTTCCGAGATATTTAAGGGTTTCCATACTTTTGCCTCACCCTGTATAAAAGAAATAGCTTATGCTACACGGGTTCTCTCTTACAGCTCGGCCAACCTGACAATATCGTTCGTCCTCGAACGACCACTTATAACAACAAATTATCCAAACATAGTTGTTTAGCCGAAAAAACAATTTTTTTTTTTAAACAGTCATATTTATTGCATATCACAGAGTCAGTCTTTGGTCAACGGAAGACTAGTTTACAGTATAATAAGAAACACTTTATATACAGAAGCGGTGTTTCTGGCTCGGATTATCCCTTAGTGTTTCCACTTGTGAAAGGATGATGGCGACATTCGTCTGAAAATATCCGTTTTTGACATGTATATTATATAACCTTAATATTAATGCAACGCAAAACGCAGAATCAAATAAAGTTCAACAGTATTTTATATAATGCAAAATAAACGCAGTATTTTAACCAACACAAAATAAATGCAATGTTTTAGTCAACGCTGGATCCACGCAAAGTAATCGCAATAATTTAATCAATGCAATATCCTCTCAAAATCAACGTCATAATGAACGCAAGATAACGCGCAATAAATGCAATTTTTGATCAATGCACAAACGGTACGGCACAAATATAATATAAACACAAAATAAACACAGAAAAATCGCAATATTTCTAATTCACGCCAGAATGATGCAAGATCAAAGTAAAATAAACGAAATATAAATCGCAAACAATGCAAGACAACCGCAATCAGGAGACGCGGTAGCGTCTCCGGCCATGTTCAAAAATAGAAACTACAAGTAGACGCTACAAGTCTCTTATCCCGCACCCTTAAAGTCGACTTTTTGGGGGTGTAGAACTATTAAAATATAAAAAATTTTGAAATGCCTGTAGCATATTCCGAAAGGTGGTATCGCCACGAGTAAGTTAAGCCAAAAAAGAAAAAAATCGGTCAAGCCGTTCTGGACATATAAACGGTCAAAAAGTGATGTTTTTCACGAAAAATGAAGTAACGTCTTCTTCTTCTCTGTCCGCAATCATATGTACTTCTCTTCTCTCTTACCTTTCACTCACACCTCCCCCAACTTCCACTCACCCCCCCCCCTCCCCTCCCCTTTCTCCCCTCCCTTCCCCTCCCCCTCTCCCCTCCCCTTCTCAATTTTTTCGTCTTTTTCGCTCTATTTCGCACTTTTTCATCATCTTTCACCCCCTCTCACTCTCTTACACCCTTTCTGGTGTATTTACCATTTATTAAAAATTTTCAAAAACCACCCCTTAGACGTGAAATTTAATTTAATCTAGCTTGTGCTAGACGTCCAATTAGAAAAATTATTTTTGGATCTATTGCGTGCCCAAACAAAAATACGATAGTTGCAATAGCGCTGAAATCGGGCTTGCTTTAGGCGCCCAATTAAAGAAATTTGGAGTGCCTGCTTATAAAAGATATCCCAGAGACGATTAATTTGTGTATTAGTTATATATTTAAAAATATTTTATACCAGATGTAGTTTACACCAGACGTAATGATCGTGTTAAAATCGGAGAGACGAATAAAATATATGGTTGCGTGCTCACAAGAATAGCTGATGGAGGAGCTCATTCTTTATTTTCAATATTATTGTATTTTTGACATACAAACGGTTAAACATCTCGGAGAAATAAAGACAGTTAGCGAGTGACTGTGTCAGTGTCAAAATTAAAACGGAATAAAAATCTATTTGAAATTAGGTCATCACTTCAACGATAAAAATAATATAAGTATAAGTATATAACTACGTACAACTATATAATGTAAAAATAATTATTTGAATATATTGATGAAAGAATATTAGCATTTTAATAAATTATGTTATTTATTGAAATTTTATAACTTAATCGATATATTGTGTTACATACGTTACATGTAATTTCAGTTTTACTAATTCAAACTATTAATGATACATTAGTGGTTCTAGTAATCATTTCGTGCATCGACTTTACTAAAAATTGACTCTATTGATAAACTACGTAAATTACACGCGGAATAATAATAGGGAAATACTGTAACTAAAATACAGAAATGTAACAGAAGCGTATATAAAAAGAAGTATATGGAGATTTTCGCACACAAGTGTCTTACAAGAACCCGTAAATTAACCCATAAGAAATGTTAATTAAAGAAATGTTAACGACATAGGTCCCATACTTTTGCGATGTACCGTTTTTGAGATATTGAATTTGAAAATTTTTAATAAGTGGTAAATTAACCCCATAAGAAACCGATAATTAACGACACAGATACAGATATTTAGTAACAAAAAATTTATTCTATTACTGAAATCATGTAAACGATTAATCCGCACATTGTAATTGAAACAAATGCACTTTGCAGTAAGAGCTTTATTGTGTTAGTTTTCTTCATTTAAAAAGTGCTATAATAAAATCATTTAATTATTAATGACAGTATTCTTCAAATCAAGAAAACTAATACAATTCTGCCTACAAAGTGTGTTTGTTTTAATAATAGTATGCAGATTATTTAACAGTTCAGTTATTTGTATCTTTTACATGATTTTAATATTAGATTAATATTTTTGCTTAGATATTTAATGGACGAAATTGCATATGCATTTCAAGAAACAAAATATATTACAGGGTCAAAAAATATTTCAAATATCATTTTTCAATCACATTATTCATTGCAATAACAAAATAAACTTTTGATGGGTAACGATAACTTTGATCAACAACACTTTTAATACCATTATATAGAAAGCTTAATCCAAAAACAACGTATTTTTTTAAATAACGCAATAGTATCAGAAAAATTTTTTGATCTAATGACATATTTTGTTTTCTGAAATACATATATACAATTTTGTCAATAAGGTATTGAGTACAATAACTCGAATAACAATAACAATAAAAGCAGACACATCTATATTATAATGTCATCGACACGCTTAGATACATACACAGGATGGGACAAAAGTGTGGATATACCCGAATATTTCATAAAAGTTGTATTTTAGAAGAGAATGTTTCAGACGAAAGGGTTTAGAAAGGGTTTAGAAGGATTTATTCACTGTTCTCATCCGTTTAATATTGGGTGGCGTCCCTAAAGTTAGATCAAGATCACATCGATATTTTTAAATGGAACACTCTATTTTTTATTTTAGAATCTAATAGCTGGTGTTAAGAGCTTCTCAAAACACTATAATAAAGTTATTTCGTAAAATATTCAGTTTTTGGTAGATCTTATCCTAACTTTTATGCACAAAATAATAAGACAAAACTATTGGTGCAAAGAATATAGCTATTTAAAAAAAAAAATACGCAATTGCATATTGCAAATAACATAACATTTTTTAAACTTTGTGTTTTTTTTTGCACTAATTGATTCATATATCTGTACTCTAAAAAGTAGGTGATATCCTCAAAAAATCATAAATGAAAAGGTCAAGCCATGTTCAAAAATAGACCCTCAAAAATGTAAATTTTTGCAAATTTAAATGATTATCTAATAATATAACCATGAAAAGTAACTGATATATTATGCAAGGCGCCAGTTCAAAGTGAACATACATAAAGTATATATTATCTAAATTAATTAATAAAATAAATAATATAATAAATTTAATAATATATTACCACGAAAAATGACTGATATGTTATTCAAGGTGCAAATTCAAAATGAACATACTTAAGGTGTATATATTATAAGTAAAATTGATTAAAATTTGACTCTAAGTGAAAGTACATAAGTGATATGTTATTCTAGTGCACAAAATATAAAAGTCGTTTATTGAAGTTTGATTTGAAATTTATACAATCTTGGACAATGAAAAATAGTTGTTTTCATAATTCCAGAGTACTAATTTGTTAATGACTCGGAAAAAGAACATGGCGGCCAGTGTTTTGATAACAGTGTTTTGATAATGATTAATTTAAATATTAGCATTCTCTCTATGTATGTTATGAGGCATTCTTTTCTCAAGTGAGCCACCCCATTTATGATTTTTTGATATATATATGAGGCCCTCAGCCACCCCCCCTGTACAAAATTGGTTTAACTTTAAAAAATCGGTTGACCAATGAAAATTTAGGAAAAAGTGTCTAGTTTTCAAATTTGAATGGCCCATTTCGAAAATCTAAAATGGCGGCTAGATACACCGAAGGTTGTGGAGAAAGTCATGAAAATTATTAGATATTTTTTGAAAAAAAGTAAAATTTCCGCGTTTAAAAAAATATTATTTGGTTATAAATGAAACCTTATATTCTATACTTTATGTCGTAAAAGTTAATATTTCAAAAATTCAAAATGGCGGATACAATATGGCGGACTAAAAATAAAAAATTAAAATTTCGAATTTAAAAAATTATGTACTTATTCTTCGTCGAATTTGAAATAGAAATGCCCTCTTGCGGTTTTTTGATAAAACCCACCATTTTCGAAATAAAAATTAATAAATATTAGAATACTCCTTAACCCATTATTGCCCGGACGGATGCATTTTCAGCAAGTTTTGACGTCGATAATTTGTATATAAACGCCGTGGGAAAAATTTTAGCACCACTATTTCTAACGTAAAATTTTATGCTCTTTCCGTATCTTTCAATAAAATTTCTATAAAATAAACCGCAAAAATGTTATACACATTTTTATGTTGAAAAACATTATTTTTTACATTTTTCTTTTCTTTCAAACATCACTTTCTCCTCGGAATGGCATTGGGATACATGTCTAAGGTGAAAATATTGCGTCCATGGACCCTTAGGATTGAAATGTACCGTGCCTCATTTCGTAATTCAAGATGGCGGCTTCCAAAATGGCGAGTAGAGCATAGAAAACTAAAGTCATATTTTTATTTTACGAAAAATGCAAATTCAAGGGGGATTTGAAATATATTGTCTGTTTGCCGTTTATCAGTGAACGTTGCCCGATTCCCACCGCGTGGAGGTAGACAAAATTGGGAATCTAATTTTTTTTTGTATTTTTCGTATTTTATAAATTTTTTTGTGTTTTTCATATTTTATAAATTTTTTTGTATTTTTCATATTTTATGTATTTTTTTGTATTTTTCACACTTTATATATTTTTTTTGTATTTGATAGCTGATGGAATCATCTCATTTGAGTTCATTGTATGACACTGTCAGACCATCAGTGGCCTTTGAAAATCTTTTTACAAACAACACATTACAGGGCAATACCGTAAATGAGTGGCATTTTTGAATCTGGGGGACAGGCGGAGCTAAAGAGAATCTGTTATTTAACTTTCTTTGCATTCTGCTATGATCACTTTTGCTGTAATACATAATGTCTATATTTGCAAAATACGTTTTTCCCCAATTGTAAAGACTGTTTGCCGTAAGAATTGCTTCCGTGGGTTTGGCCAATAAACTAGCACGTGCAGCCTGTCTCTTGAATGTGGCTCCGACGCCATCGCAAGAGCTCTTTCCATGCGCTGTAGCATGGAAGTGCCAGTCTGCTTTAATCCCAAAATCGCTTTCGTGATTTACGAGATTAATCATTTGTGACTTATTCTTAAAATGTTGTTTCGCTCCGTCACTGAAGTATATGATCTTACGAACGTTGAATTGTTGCTTTAATTGTGGGATTAAAATCGATTGAGCAGTGTAAACTGCGGCTGCATCGTGCTTCGTACTGTCGGATAAAAATATAAAACTCTTGTGTTTTATCTCTGACGTATCTTTATAGTAGCAAACGACAGGAAACACGGTGCACTGGTCGTTATTAAAATGAAACGCCTGTGACGCATCTTGTACAACGTATTTATAATTTTCGGCAAAATCTAACGTGACTATTATTTCACCTGATTTTAGGTTCTTCTTGCATTCTTCAAAGTACTGTGACTGTTGCTTTGCAACATAGGAATGCGGTTTTAACATTACCAGCTTATCACACAATTTTGTAACGAACTCTTCACTGGAACAAAGTGTATTTTGCAGTGTAGATCTGTCTGTTCCTGTCCAAGAACTAAATAATACATTTTGAATAAAATTATTTTGCAGACATTCCAACAACTTCAGTGAGAGTTGCGAAACACTTGGACAGTTTTCGCATTCACCCAGGCTACAGGATACACTTGGAGATTTGCATGTCATTAACTGGAAACAATCTTCATATGTAATAATAGGTTCATCTGATGTTTCAGTAAAATCTCTTATAGCTTCCAACATAAGCTTGCAGTTTTGATGTATCGTACAAACGCAAACAGTATGCGAGCCACTAGCACCTGCAAGTATACAATGTCGCGGACGCAGTTGACAAAACTTACTGAAACTTACCTCATGTTCGGGATTGTCTTCTTTGTATTTAATGTGAAGGCTTTTCAAATCAAACATTAAAAGTCTTTTTTGCTTCAGAGTACGTTCACCATTACATTTTATTGATATAACGTCCTTTATCCCAGGCATTTCTCTACTATTCAAATCACTATTATAACAGTTCTGAACCATATCCACCACATCTTGTGGTAACTTTTTTCCTGCTTTTGCAATAATATCAGGTAAAACGCCTTTTAAAGATTTCAATTTTTTGGCTTTTTCAGCAAGTCGTCTAGAACAACCGAACTCTGAAGCAAGTTTTCTTGCACTCCATTCTGTAGGAGCTGTAGTAAGAATTTGTAATTTTAAAGGATTATTTATATTCAAAGTCGAAAATTTTTCCTTCAGTCCATTTAACATATTTTCTAATTCCTTTTCTCTTCGGGAACGATCTGACGAAATGCTTTCTGAAGAAGTGTTTAATGACATTTGAGTATTATGGTGTGTTACAGAACTATTGTCCTCTATATCCATACAAGATTCACCTGTATGTATGTCTACATCTACACTTTTTGAAGTCGCAATTATGTTATTATCAGCTTTTATCTGAATGTAACACATTGTACATATTTTAGAATTTTTTGGTAAAACAGGAAATTTTAATCTTAAACCATCTGTCACCTTTCGTAATCCTTTTCCTTTATGGCCTTTTTCACCGGCAATTTTGAATGGATTGCAACATCGATCTGAATGAGTTGTTTTCTTTCCGGCCATAATTGAAGAAGCGCGGAAAGGTTATTAAAAAATTAAAAAATGAAATAAAAATATTATACAAATGTTTCAAAAAATACGCTGCCTCAGCATTCTATCTGAAAATGTGATTGGAGCAGAGTTAATAAACGTGTTGCGAGATAATTGGTGAAATTGTGATATGAATCCAGGAAAATATTTCGTGTGTGAAAAGCAGCTCAACCGCCCGGTGTACGTACTAAACGGTGATCTGTATCTCTACTGCTACACAGTCCGGTATGATTCGGCTCCACGTGGCATAATCATGGCAAACAAAATTTTTCCGGGTATATATCGGTATATCGCAATCGATATACCGAAAATCGACATATCTCACGATATCAAAAATTTGTGTATATCGACATATCAACGATTAATATAATTATAGTGGTCATATTAAATACATTTGTCTCTGGTCCGCCATATTCAAACCGCCATTTTGAATTGCCAAATTGAGTTACAGATTACACATATGACCGTGGATTTATAATCAACGGACCCAAAACCTCAGTACAGCATGTCCAGTTTCCGCGTATTGTGTTTTAAACTCCCTTGCTGATGTTTGAAATTCAAATTTGCCCGGTTTAAGGAGTATTCTAATATTCATTAATTTTTATTTCGAAAATGATGGGTTTTATCAAAAAACCGCAAGAGGGCATTTCTATTTCAAATTCGACGAAGAATAAGTACATAATTTTTTAAATTCGAAATTTTAATTTTTTATTTTTAGTCCGCCATATTGTATCCGCCATTTTGAATTTTTGAAATATTAACTTTTACGACATAAAGTATAGAATATAAGGTTTCATTTATAACCAAATAATATTTTTTTAAACGCGGAAATTTTACTTTTTTTCAAAAAATATCTAATAATTTTCATGACTTTCTCCACAACCTTCGGTGTATCTAGCCGCCATTTTAGATTTTCGAAATGGGCCATTCAAATTTGAAAACTAGACACTTTTTCCTAAATTTTCATTGGTCAACCGATTTTTTAAAGTTAAACCAATTTTGTACAGGGGGGGTGGCTCACTTGAGAAAGAATGCCTCATATATATATATATTTGATATTAAGAAAGGAATGATTAAATGACGTCAAACTGGCATAGTTGATATAAAAAATTGAAGTTTAATTACGACGTTTCGACCATTAGATTTAGGTCCTTTTCAAGTAAATCTACAAATGAGTAACACAAGAATGTAACAATCGTTTGGAAATCGGAAATGAATAAAATTAAAGACTTACAAGATATTCCGTTCAGTAGTCAAAGGTACAAAGTTCAAAAAACGTTGAATTACATTATTTGATTTAAAATGAGAATATAAAAATAAGTAGGTAAAATATATAAAAAGCGTCTGTTGTTGGTGACGGCTACATACGGACTGAGAAAGATTAACTTTGATTGTGTGACGTAGGGGACAACTAAGTAATAAATAAATAACATGAAAAGAAAGAAAAAGACAATAAATATCAGTAGAGAACCGGGTCAATGTACTAAAAAGTAAGCAACAAGATATAATGTGACGTTGATACATGTGTAGAGAAAATTAGAAAATTAAGCAAGGATAGACTTAGATTGAATAAATAGGAATACGAAATACAAAACGATGATAAATAAATAAATTAATAATAAATTAATGAAGGAATGAGTCGGAGGACGGTCAATAGAATAAAAATTATTTAATGACGGTCAAATAAAGGAATAAATAGAAATAAAAGATAATAAATAACAAAACGGACGATGACAATAATAAATTAATAAAAAGAGGTTAAGTAAAAAACGGTCAATATGATAATAAACCAGTAAAGGCTGTGTCGTGTGAACTATAAAATGTTAAGTAATCTGTCGTAAATTGATATTGATATCACATTTATTGTGTACCCGATTCTGGCGGCGGTTCCACCGGCGGCTTGATCCACAGTTTCAACCGATCTGGCGAGAGGATTGAATTGTACGACCTAGCCGTTATGCTTGATCCGGGAATATCTTGAACCGGTTTTTGTCTAAGACTTTAGTAACTTTGTAGGGTCCTTTATAATTAGACTTTAACTTTCGGTCTTCGCCCGGCTTTATTGTAGAGTCTCTGATCAAAACCAGATCGCCAGGTTTATACGCCGTAGGCTTTCTATGTTTCCTATCGTACACGGATTTATTGTAATTTTTAATTTTCTCCGTTACATCCAGTACCAATCTACGACTTGACTCCCTCTCTTGCTCAACATCAAATTCAATTTTAGCAATGTCGTAAAGACGTTGAATCAACAGAGCGTCAGCGTGGTTGCGTTGGTCAAAATCAAGTAACAATTTGGAAGGTGACGCCTTCAGAGAAGAGTGCAGGGTATTATTTACCACATACTGGATCGTGTCTAGGCAGGAACTCCAGTCCTGTCCTTCCTCGATGAGTTTTTTCAGCGAAGACTTTAAAAACCTATTGGACCGTTCGATAACCAGTCCGTTTGCCCAAGGAGCAGCGACAGCCACAAGGTGTTGCCTGATATTTCTAGAACGAAGAAATTCAGCAAACTCCTAGAAAGTAAAGGCAGTACCTCTGTCTGATACAATCTCTTTAGGGTTGCCTAAAAAGCGGAAAAGAGAAACGAAATGTTTTATAACTTCTTTTGAGGAAGTAGTTTTAACAGGGAAAAACCAGGTAAATCGAGTAAAAGCATCAATTAAAACCAAAATATGCTTAAATCTGTCAGACGTTTCTTTTAAAGGACCGAAATGATCCGTATGGAGAATCTGAAAAGGTTGTGAGGGGGTCTCCGTGATCTGTAATTCGCCCTCACTGGAATTAACCGCAGTGTTTGAAATCAAGCAATCTAAACAATTTCCAATAAAATCATGAATTCGCTTGCGCAGAGATGGGAACCAATAATGTGATGAGATGCCATGAACAGTCTTCTCGACTCCACAATGCGCCATATCGTTATGATAAACGCGAATAACATTGTCAATCATGGAACTCAGGAACTGCGAACCTGGGTTTATCTGGATCTTTTTGATAAACTAACCCTTCAATCAGTTCGAACTTTTCGTTGTCTGCGAATTCCAGTAGTTCAGCGATTTCCTTAAGCCGAAGATCCATCGCTTGCTTGAGTTCGAGCTCTCTTTCCAACGATAAAACATTGGTGTATGCTATCCTGCTGAGAGCATCTACGTGAGCTATTTTATGGCCAGCCCGATGAACGACCTTGAATCGATAATTTTGTAGACGAAGCGTCCATCTTGCAATTCGTGGATTAAGATGAGCTTTATTGATGGCATAGGCCAAAGCGTGACAATCTGTAATCAGAGTAAATTCCAGGCCATACAAATAGATATGAAAACGTTCGATGGCTTTCACCACGGCCAACATTTCCAGCTTAAAGCTGTGATATTTAGCTTCCGCATTGTTGGTCGCCTGGCTATAGTAGGCTATGGGGGACCACTGCCCCGAATTTTGTCTCTGGAAAAGAATAGCTGCAAAAGCCACTGCACTTGCATCCGTATGCAGCTCAGTAACTGCATGTGGATTATACAGTTGCAAGATCGGTGACGAAATTAATTCTTTCTTAAGTGTTTGAAATGCACGAAGACATTCTTCATTGAAATCAAACTCGATCGACTTACGCGTCAAGTTTTGTAAAGGTCTAGCCTTGACCGTGTAGTCCTTGATAAACTTACGGAAATAATTGATAAGCCCAAGGAAACGTTGAACTTCAACCATCTTACGCGATCGGGGAAAATCCTGGATCGCTTTTGTATGACGCGGACTCAATGTAATACCAGCCGGTGACAGAATATATCCTAAATATTCGAGTTCTTTCTTAAGAAAGAGACACTTTTTAAGGTTCAATTGGAAGTCATATTGTTTTAGTAACAAGAAAACTTGCTTGAGTGTAATCAAATTCTCATCTACTGAGACCGAAGGAACTAAGATATCGTCTATGTAGACGATGACCTTGTCATCCCGGATTAATGATTGGAAAATTTGAATAAGGCGCTTTTGAAATTCGGCTGAGGCCTCACAAAAGTCAAAAGGTAACCGTGTAAATTCAAATTGCCCATCAGGCGTAGCAAAAGCAAAATATTTTGATCAGGGTGCACCTTGATCTGGTGGAAACCATCCTTAAGATCCAGAAGAGAGAAAACCTTTTTATCACTTAACCGGGTAAGACAATCTTCAATGAGGGGAAAAGGGTACTTTTGCTTTACAACCCGTTCATTCAACGGTCGTAAATCTATACATAAACGCATAGTGCCGTTCTTTTTGCGCACAGGCACGACCCTAGCGCAATATGGCGAAGTGACGCTTGTTTTAATGATACCACGTTTCAATAAGTCGTCAGTAATTTCCCGTATTTGTATCCTTTCGGACCAAGCAAAACGTCTGGGCGTATACGCGTAAGTAGAACTATCTTTAAGCGCTACCGTAACCGCGTGACCGTCGTCGACGTGCTTAACTGTAGTCTCGTCAACTTCTCTAATGATACTAATTAGTTTCTGTTTTGCTGAATCATCAAAATCGATTTCTATATCCGAGATAACTGATTCTAAACGATCAGAAAGATCGTTAACGACTTCAGTTGAAGCGACTTCAGCAAACAATTTGACTGTATCAGAGATACTTTTCATAGGACTATAAATTACGGTGAGGTGATTTTTCCGAACAAAATCTCTACCCAAAAGCAGATCGGAAGAAAACTGATTATCTTTAATTATAAAAAGATCCGCCTTAAGAGTAACACCCGGTAATTCCTTTAATTGCACGTTCGCCAAAATAGAACTGTTCGTGACTGAGCGGATCAGTGCGGCGGAGAGGGTTGACGATCACTCACACACACAATGAATCACTCACATGCAAGTTTGTAACAGAGCAAAGTATATTTAACAGAAAAGAACACAGTCAATAAAAGTTATGTACAAAAGATATTTACAGTTTAATGTGTACCGGGCGTACACGTTTCAGCGCACGGCACTGGGCACTGCGCGGACAGCGCGAGTCCGCTGCAAGAAGCGCGCGAGAAGTCCGAACGCGGTGGTCGCGCACCGAACTGACCCTCGTGGAGCAGACGACTCCAACAAGGCGCGTATTACGCGGCAGAGCAAGCGACTCTGGTATCGCGAATACAAGAAGAGGATAAAGGCGATTATCTTCGAAGCGTGCGAAATATTCGTGCGAATAATTTCGTAACTGTAACTAAAGACGTGCGGGTCGTACCTCGAATGTATCTAAGCAGACTGGCCCTCGTCCCCACTTCGCATCCGTTTTTATACTGTGCTTTTCTGGAATGTTCTTTCCTGTCGTCATTTCCTCTTGAAGGAAATGACGACATAAAAAGAACACTCCAGAAAAGCCCGGAAAATTCGATATAAATAAATTGACATAAATATAATTCTAAATAAATCATTGGGGACGATGACAAGGCTTTTTGAGTTTAGGAAAACGGCAGCGCCGCCGTTTCGCTACTTGAGCGCGCTCCGCGTGAGCGCGGCTAAGTTCTATGATGTATTGATAGCGGGACGTAAGTCCCGTGCGCGGCGCAAATGGAGAGCAACGACAGCGATGTGTGCGATGTAACACACATCACTGCCGCTACTCTCCATGTATGTTATAGCTGCATTGCACCACATATGTTGCACAGGCCATGCAACACAGGCGATGCAATGCAGCGTGATGAGGGCTTAGCGGAGCCCTTCGTTCGCTCGCGAACAAGAACCAAGAACCGGAATTGATGTGCCATTAATGGCTTTAAATGGACAAGTCGCCTTGTTTTCTATCTTAAATGGTTGTTTTACTAACCGATTAATTAATAACGGATGTACAAATGAGACCGGGCTACCCGAATCAAGAAGAGAATTCAATTCGCATGAAATACCATTGAATTTTGTTATCCTAAGGACCGGATCGGAAACCTCTAACTTATGACCGCTAATTGAAGCAACCGTTGAACTGGGGCCCGAGGAGTCCTCGACGACCGTAACCGCAGCATCAGAAGAAGGCGACGAAGACTGCTTGGCCTGCTCCTTTTTCCTCAGCCGGAAACAATCCGCTCTCAGGTGTCCCCTCGTACGGCAATAAACACAGAAGGCATCCTTTGCCGAATCCGTAGATTTCCCATTAGAAGTGGCTGAACCCTTCATCCTTATCGCATTTCTTGGATGACAACGGCGAGCGTTTGTTTGTATCGCCGTAGGCCATGGTGAGTCCGTGCATTTGCTCAAGAAATTTATCCGTAGAAACAGCATTTAAGAGTATAGCCATGCCACGCAGCGCCGGATTAGTGATTCCATTAATCAAGAAATTGATTGCCTCTTTTTCCGGGAGATTCAGGTTTTGTAACAACTTCAATTTAATCATCGCATACTCGAAACGATTCCTTGCCGGGTAACCACTTGCGACTTTCTGCCTTTTGCATTGCTACGTGATAAGGTACAGTTCTCTTGAATCTTCCGAGAATCGCTTGTTTAAAGTTGAGCCAGGTCTCGTTGATTGTACCAGTGTTCAAATCAAACCAATCACGTCTTCGTGAGCTTGCCGGAGACCGCAAGAAGAATCACTTCGTCAGCGACACCGTGTATGCGAGCCACTCGCTCGACCTTCTTCAACCATAATTCGACGTTTTCCTCGTCAGAGCCCGAAAATGATGGGATCTGAGACGCTAGAAGCGTAATAGTTTACGCAGTGGGAAGCGTGGCCAACACCGAACCGCCCTCACGGCCGGAGACACTAGAATTTGAATCAGAACTGTCAGTAACAAGATTAGCCGTTACCTGTGGAGGACTACTTCTGTCATCTTCCTTCAAATTGATCGCAGAAATCAATAGTGAAAACTGCGTCATCAACTCCTTCTGCTGCGTTTTGTGAGCTTCTTGCTGTTGGCGCATAAGATCTGCACACAGCGCAAACCAATGCGGTGGGTCGTTTCTCGTATCCACCGATGGAAGGGCGGATGCAGTAATAAACCCATCGTGCACCGGCTCAGGAGCTGGCGAGTCCTCTCCGTGGACTGATACAGGAAACGGCGAATCATCTCGGCGAGCCGTTGACGAAGCGAAACCAGCTGATGTGTCAAGACGCTCATCTCGAAACGGTCCATTGCTCTCGAGATGTGTCAAAGTCTGCTCGACTAAAGCGTCACGAGTGGTTTCGGGGACCAAACCGTAGTTTGTGGCTTCCTTCCTGAGTTGCCTTACTGTGCAACCCTCGAGACGACGTCGATCCATAATAACAAATATAGCGTGACGTAAACAACCACAGAACGCAGAGACTGTTAGCACAACACCAAGTCTGCTTGCACAACGCTGCCCGATCGATGATTTTCAAAATGTCCGACACTCGTTGACGCGACAACGCGCGCGACAGTCACATAAAGAAGAGCTAGTTAGAAATTGTATGTCCTTTATTTTTAAACAAACTCGTGTTACCGGAGAAATTTCACCGAACAAGAGACGCGCGGTGAAACAGCGAAGTCTAGTCTATAGCCAATGGGAGACTTTCCCGCGCGAATGCACAAGATGTCGGTGCGAGCCACGATTGCGTGTCTTCCACGACAACGCGAACGGAAAAAGGCGATGCACCTACTACATGCAGCGCGCACTAGCTAAGACAATTATAAGTCAAAATAGCGACATAGGCCAAATAACGATACAAGCCACGATCACGAGTTTTCTCATGAAACGACGCGATCGGAAAAGGCGGTGCACTTACCACGTGCAGCGCGCACTAGCCGAGACGAAAATATATAACAGTTTAAGGCGATGCGCGCCTTGACCAAGACACTGCTACGAAAAGTTCTGTTCGTCACTTCACTGCGTTCCGTATAACTTTCGGAAAACGTAAATCTTCCTTTTCTTCCTTTATCCCACTTCTGAGCTGTAAGTTTAGAGGATTTTAGAAAAAGCCAACACTTGAAAAGAGTAGAACGAGGGACGGAGGGGTGGCGAACTCAAGAACTTTATACCACTATCACAGAGTGATTTTTATTCGTATTCACAGTCTCGCGGCCGAAGGCCAACAACCACGAGGCATGCAAGCTCATGCCCGCATGTCGTGATCGGTCCATCGGTAACGACTAATCAGAGATTGATGCGTTAGCGCTTCGCGTAGCACAGCAACAACCAATCACGCGCTTAGCAATTCGCGCAGTTTACAATGCTTGTGAGAGAAGAACTGTAAATATATAAAAGAAATAGCTTATGCTACACGGGTTCTCTCTTACAAATGCAACAGAATCAGAATAGTCAAATAATTACTATCGCAGTGTCTTAACACGTCTCAGAAGTAAACACGCAAATACCTTATTTTTTGTAGATCCATCACGTTCAACTTTTTTCTTTAAATAATAAGAATATTTGAGATTTTTATCTTCACAATTTATTATATAAAAATGTTAACCTAAAAGAATTCTATATAAAATTATGTAACAAAGTTTTCCCTACCTGCACATCACAATTTAAAAAGAAAGATTAAAAAGTTTATAACATTTAAATTGAAAAATGTTTCGAAAACGATAACTTCATTTAATAAAAATGCTATACATGCGAGTACAAGTATGGTAATGCATGCATACATAAAGTAATGTAAAATTTTTTTATTATAAAATATGCGTTTTTAACGTTTATTTCTTCTTATTTTATTTTCACATGAAATTTACTTTCATTTTCATTGCTTGTGTATCTTCCCACAGCCAAATTTGCACTGACAGAGTCTAATTGTAAGTAGAATCTGCAATTTGAAAGGCAAATCTCATAGAAGTTGCTCTATCAAACCATGTTGTTAAACAGTTTGCTAGAAATACGATAAAAATATCTGCTTATATTGTCTGTAGGCTCTGTTGGTGCTGCGTATGGTTATGGAGTCTAATCAAATTTGTTGTTAATCTGTGCGCATGCTGTTTTACTTATTGAGTCAATATTTTTATTTGTAAACTTACTTATAGGTAAAAGCATCGTCCGATGTACATTTAGCTATTAAAGGAATTGTAGGAATTTCATCCTTATAAGATACGATACTACAACTGCAATTAAAATGATGAACTTGAATAGCCTCAATCAAGATCAACAACATGTATACATTTTCTTTCAATTATAATATACTTACATTATTATACACAACATATATTGTACATAAGTAAATATAAAAATAACATAAAATACATAATAATAAATAAATATAATCAATATACTTAATATAATCAATATATAAAATGTATAATCAATTATACATAAATTATTAAAATTATTTAAAGTATAATTATTTAAAAATTAATCAAAAGTAAACAAAATTTTTCACATATCTTATAAATATTACGTATTATACCTATTCCATAATCTACATTTATTTTTCTACAAATCTAAATGAATCTACAATGAAATCTACAATAAATAAGTTATGTTTGTAATAACATAATTTATATATATAATGTATAAAATAACGTAATAATAATGATAATGATATACGAATAATAATAATAATATAATCCATAATTGTAATAATAACAATATATAATTTTTAATAGTCATTTTATATTAGTTGATATTAAAATATAACAAATGATGAAATATAATTATTTATAATACGTGTTATATTTTAATATTCATTACTCTCATAATTTCGAATAAAAAATATATATCGTATTCTTGTATTTATTCACAATAGACTGCCATCAAAAATGTCATATCCGGTTTCACCCCATAGCGGCACGTTGTTCGATCTCTGGTTAAGGACCTCTACCATGTTTTCTCTTTTTAAAGTGCTCGGAAATGTACATTGCACATCAGTTAACATGGCACATATATAATTTCAGAATTGAAAGTGAAATTTTGTAATAAAGAGCAGAATAAAATAAATTTTATATAGATAACTTCAAAGGAACACATGTACTATGATCACAGTGTATAATTGTGAAACATATACCATCAGAATACATTCAATGTATTTGTACGCGACGCGACTAGGATGTGAGAGGAGGAGTTCGTGAGTCTTAGAAGAAAACGAAATTTCACAATTGTTTCAATAACACAAAGTACGATAGTTTATTATAAAAATAAAAATAATTAAGGAAAATATATACAAAGAAAGAGAATGTTTCGTCCTTTTGTGGTGGAACACAAGATCGCGAGCAATGCGGTGCGTGAAATGTGTCGGCACAGAGCACGAGGCACAGAGCAAACGGCTTAAACCACTTAAGCAACGTGTGCTAGCAAATAGCGATAAGCTAAAGCTGGAAAGCGGGCGCGTATTCGCGAATGCGATTACACTGCGGTTATTCGAAGCGGTAAACTAAAACGGTTGCGAGACGGAAGCGAGCTAACTCTACTAACGGAAAGCTTAGGCAGCCTGCGGTGTGCGCCTCTTTTATACCCATTGTTTCGCGTTTTGAATTTGCCGTCATCCAATAATTAGGCGACGGCGCCTAAGGATGACGACCACGCTACGGCGCCAAACCTCATTGGCCGCTGGTGGTGTCATAGGCGCTAGGCACAGCACCTGATACGCGCTGTGACTTTTCAGGAGCTAGATTGGAGCAATTAGGCAATACGTCATCGCGCGACATGCCTAATTGCTCTGTTCGGTGCACGCTCGAGCACCGAACCGTTGGCTGTTTGTCGCAAAGGTTCCTTTTACATTGGCAAAAAGATGTTTTACAAGAGATTGTTGTTCGACTTTAGATAATTCGAGAAAATATGCCAATGTAAAGGGTACCTTCCGTAACAATGACGACATTGAAAATTGTAATAGCCAACGGAAAAATGTAACATGATGATAATGTATTATAACCGATTCCGCATTCTCAAACAATATTATACGTATAATAAGTTAATAAAGTTTGAAATAAGGTTCTTATATTATATTTAAAATAGAGTAATGTATGTGTACATACATCGTTGGGAGAAAGTAACTGAAAAGTAACAATGGTAATTATGCAGTATTACGGACCATCCTCCGATGACCTTGGCTTTGACATATGTTGTCAAAGTCATCCTCCTGAGTGACCTTCGGAAGGTTTTAGCCCTCGGTCATTACTCGTTAAAAAGTTATAAACAAAAGAAGTTTGACGATACTGTGTGTGTATATACCTTCATATTACATTCTTCATTAAGCATATATTGTCCCTATTATTCCTACTGTTGTATATTGTAAGTATACACATCGCAAAAAAACGCGTTCAAAAAAGAATTCTTGTAAAAGATTACAAGAATATCAATTACTCAAATCCTCTCTAGACTTCTGGTTGAGAAGTGAGTGAGAGCACTTGTAATTTACGGAGCGTGGAAGAATTAATAAGGCTTTTGGATGCTGTAAGGAATTCCCCTGCGGCGAGATTGGTTACAGGAGACGAGAGTCTATAAATCTGAGCTGGGAGATAAGGCAGCTCTTTTTTGAGGTGTTTGGGAAGAGGAAGAGAAGGAAAAGTGGCAGAGGAAGAAATCCTAACTATTACAAAGGAAGCGAAAGGGAGTTGACAAAGAGAAGGTGTGGAGAAAGAAGGACAAGAGAGAAGAGAAGGAATAAGTAATACTCTTTTCACTCAAGGAGGAGGCTCTTAGGGCTTCGTCATTATTACCGGTGCGGCGTGGAGCGAGCACCAGGTAAGAAAACTTGGATGCGCGTGCGTGGCAGGCATAGAAAGTGACGAGTGGGCCCAGGGACAGCGAATCAGAAAGGAGAGATCGGGACGTATGTGGTATAGCCGCGAAAGAGGCAGTAGATAGAAAGGATAGACTGGGCATGAGTGAGACGTCCGGGGAGAGGAGAGAGAAAGAAGAGGTTTTCGACGTGCCATAGGAGACAGGGTTGAGTAGAGCGAAGAGGTGGCTGGAGGGAGGAGCAAGTGGGGAGTAAGCAAAGAGGTAAAGAAAAGAGGTGAGAAAGAGAGGGAGGAAAAGAGTGAGGAGAAGGAGGAGAGAAGGAGGAGAGAAAGAGGAGAAGAGGGAGACCCACGAAGGCGGAACAGCTAGGCAAAGAAAGAAGGGAGAGCAGTGTAAGCAGCGGTAGCGTCGCATCATCATGGTGATCAAAGAGAGAAAGAAAGAGCGATACAGATTCTGAGAAAGAAGAAGAAGAAAAGAAGAGGAAATATACGAAACGTGCAAAAGAGGCAGAGATCGTTATAGGAAAGAGAGAGGGAGGAATAAATAGGCGGAGACAGAACTAAATAAGCGGGAAATGAACATGATGGAAGAAATGGAGAAGATGATGAAGAGATTACTGAAGAAGCAGAGAGAAGATCTAATTAAAGAATTGAGGAAAGGGCTAAGAGAGAAGATAAGAAGAGAAGTAAAGTTGGAGGTAAAGAAAGAAGTAGAGAAAAATAGATTAGATGAGCAAGACACAAAGAAGAAACTAGAGGAAGAGATGGAAGTGGTGAGAAAAAGACTTAATGACTTGGAGGAGAAGAGGATGGAGCAAGAAAGAAGAGGAAGAAGATTAAATGTAGTAATAAGAGGGGTCGAGATAGAGGGGGAAAAGTAAGAGATGCGGTGTCAGGGGTCTTGAAGACGATGGGGATTTTAGAAAAGAGAATTCAAATTAGAGAGGTGTTTAAGATAGGAAGTAGAAAAAATGAAAATTTGATTGTAGTGAAATTGAATAGTATAGATCAGTGCTCGGAATTAGTTGCTATTTCCGAGCCGATTCCCGAGGCAACGCCTCCTATTCCCCCACTACCGCTCGACGCTCGAGCAGACGCTGCGGCCGAGCCGCCGACAGCGTGTCTCTCAGGAGCGTCTCTAAAGAAAAAGAAAGCTAGGACCTTTTATATTATTAGTAATATGTTCCTAAAGAAATAATTTCTGCTTATGTAATAAATAATTAATAATTAATATATAATAATTAAAATTTTAAAGTTTTAAATTAAAATTTTCACAATAGCTTTCCACATCACCCTTGAGGTACTATTGTGGATGCGTTTTTTTTAAGTGGTTTCCCCAGTAGGCCTATTCCACTGAAAAATGATGAACACATAATAAAATATAAGCTTGGCAGGAAAATAACATTTAATATCATAAGATAAAGAAAATATTAATAACTAATCGAAACAATGAAAGTTAAAATTTTATTTTGACTTTCTTGGTCGTTTACATTCTAACGATGGTATATCCACCGAAATTTTAGAAGAACTTATTCGCATCAGCGAAGATAAAGATACATCGCTTAAACAGGAACGTTTTTCCGTTTTTGTATATTTCATTTTGGAGAAAGAACATTCGCATAAGTATGTGGATGCAAACATGGAGAAAATTCGAAGACCAAACGTTCGAAGACGTGAATAACACGATGCATCTAAAATTTTAAAAAAGTCGACACCTTTTTCTAGCCGCGCCTTTAGAGAAATATTGGATTGCAAATCGCAAAGTTCTTCCTGAAATTCAAGGCTTTGCTCTTCGATTTGCGCAGCAAGAGGATTCTCGAAAAGTATTAAATCTTTTCTTAGCATTTCGAAATCCCTAAACCGCCTATCAAATTGATTTATTAAAAAATCAATTATATTTATTTGTTTTTTAAAATCGCATTTTGTGCCGTGTTCTTCAAAAAGAATCTGGCAAGAAGGAAAAAAGTGAAGAATATTACCTTCTAAATGATTTTTAAACAAAAGCAGTTTTCTGCGAAAAGAATCGACGTGACTAACTAATTGAGAAATTATTTGATTGGTCTTTTGCAACTTTAAATTTAGAATATTTAAATGATTTGTCACGTCAGTTATTAGAGCAAGCTCGCACAGCGAGTCTAAATCTTCGAAGAAAAATTGATATTCATCACATTTTGTAGGAAATTGTTCTTGCAAGAAAAGGAAGATCTCTTTTCTTATTGCAAAGAACTTTTCTAAACATTTTCCTGCACTGAGCCATCGAACTTCACAATGCAGAGGCACATCTTTATAAATTGCGTTATGTTCCTCGAGAAAGTTTTGAAATTTTCTATGAGATAGGAATTTGTGACCGCCTTTAATTAAATTAATAATTTTAGTGACGGTTTGCATTGCAGCGGATAATTTAACAACTTTCCCACATAACGCCTCTTGATGAATAATACAATGGATTACAGGGAATTTAAAATCTCGTTGCTTTAATTGACCGAAGAAACCATTTTTCGAACCTATCATTGCCTTTGCGCCATCCGTTACGATAGCAGAACATTTAGAAAAATCTATATCAAATTTTTGAAGGGTTTGCTTAACAGCTTTGAAGATATCAACACCTGTTGTTCTATCACGTAATGGGACAAAATCTAAGAGCTCCTCTACATATGAGAAATCGTTTTGTACGATTCGAGCAAAAATACTCAGTTGGCTCACATGCCGATTATCGGTGCTCTCATCGAGACATAATGAAAAAAAAGAACAAGAATGTAATAAAGATTTTAATTTTTTTTCTAAAGAAAAAGCAATGTTATCTATCCGCGATTTTACTGTTTTATCAGTTAAAGGAATGCTAGCAGCTTCTTCAAGAGTCAACGAATTTCCAAACGACTCCACTGCTGCGATGAGGCATTCTTTTATAAATGTCCCTTCAGAAAATGGTTTTGAATTTTTCGCGATAAGATGCGAAATAGCATATGATGCTTTAAGAGCTTTTGACGAAGGTGTAGCATTATCGACATCAGAATTCGAACTACGACCTTCTTGATAAACTAATTTTAAACCTTCAATGAGATTTTTTTTCTCCTCATCTACATATTTAGAATATTCTTTTAAATGTTTAATTTGATAATGTTTATAAACATTATATTTTTTACAACAAGTGGGTTGATAACCACACAGAAGACAGGTGGTTTTATTAGAAATGAATGCAAAAAAAAATTGTTCCCATACCTCATCAAATGGTTGTGTGTATTTTTGCTTATCCATTCTTCAAGTTATCACAATCACTCTCACTCTCACTCTCTCACTCTCACTATCACTCTCTCACTTTCACTATTACTATCACTATCACTCTCACTCTCACTCACTCTCACTCTCACTATCACTATTATCAAATAGCACTTTTATGGATCTTGAAAACTGTTTGAGATCTCTCTACGAGGCTCGCACGTTTTACTGGAAATATCGTTGAGAAACAACGTAGCAGATAAAACAATTGAACATCATTGCTGTTGAGGAGCGCGCGCCTAAAGTTAAACCGCGAAATTTAAAGATCCATATTATATTTAAAGATCCATATTACAAGGCAGAAAATGCTATTTGCGTAATAATGATAGTAATAGTAATATAGTGATAGTGATAATAATTATAGTGACAGTAATTGTTGAATTAACTTGAACAATAGGATAGCAAAGATACGTACAATCGTTGCATATGGAAAGAAATTTTTTTTGCAAATTTGTAATAAAACCACCTGTTTTCTGCGTGATTATCAATTCACTTTTTTAAAAAAATAATCTTTATAAACATTATAAAATTATACAAAGGAGTATTCAAAATATGTGAACGAGAAGAAAGTTAATTTAATTGAGGATTTAAAATTCATTTATCAAGAAAGTCGTAGTTGGAATTCTTATATTGATAATGCTACACCTTGGATAAAAGCTCTTACAGCATTGTATGCTATTTCACATCTTATCGCGAAAAATTCTACATTATTTTGTAAAAGAATATTTATAAAGGAATGCCTCATCGTATGAGATGAGAACGAGTACTTCAATAATTTTTATAGATATCATCCTTCGTAGAATTATGCAAAACGACCGAGAAGACCAGAATAAAATTTTTACTTATTGAATGTTTCGATTTTTTTCTTTTTTATCTTTATCTTATGATATAAAATATTATTTTTCTGCCGAACTATTTTATCATTATTATATCCTGTTTCTATTATTTTTCAGTGAAATAGGCCAACAGGGGAAATTACTTTTAAAAAAATGCATCCACAATAGTATTCACGGGTGATGTGAAAAGGCTATTGTAAAAATTTTAATTTAAAACTTTAACCTTTAATTATTATATATTGTTAAAAATTATATATTATATTATTATAGTGTATAAAATTATATTATTATAATGTATATAATATAATGTATATAATGTATATAATATGTATTGTATAACACATTACATAATATATTAATAACATTTCGATTAATTATTTTATCTATTACGAAAGCAGAAATTATTTCTTTAGGAAAATATTACTAATAATATAAAAGGTCCTAGCTTTCTTTTTCTTTAGAGACGCTCCTGAGAGACACGCTGTCGGCGGCTCGGCCGCAGCGTCTGCTCGAGCGTCGAGCGGTAGTGGGGGAATAGGAGGCGTTGCCTCGGGAATCGGCTCGGAAATAGCAACTAATTCCGAGCACTGGTATAGATGATAAGAGATCGATTTTGGAAAGAAAAAATAAGCTGAAAGGATCGAATGTGTATGTGGATGAAGTTTTGACGAAGAAAGGGATAAAGTGCGATTAAAGTGTGAACAAAGAATGGGAGAGAGAAAGGACAGTATGTAAAAGTAGGTGTCGGTAGAGCGTGGGTTGATGGAATAGAGTATGTATGGAATGATGAAAAGAAAAGTATGGTTAAAAAGAAAAAATTTTAAGGGTGGACAGCGATTTAGAGGGGGAGAGGAAAGATGAGGGGAAGGTTTGTGGGCTAAATAGGAATAATAAAGAGGGAAGTAAGAGGAAGCAAAGGGTTAAGGGTTGGTATGGAGTAAGTTTGGTATGGAATGTTGCAAGGTTGAGGGGAAAGGAAGAAGGTTTTTGGGAATTTATAAAAGGTTTTGAAGTGATAGGGCTAACAGAGACACGGGTGGATGAAGCGGGGTGGGAAAAGTTATACGAAAAGATGCCAAAGAGATGGAAGTGGAGGTGTCAGTCTGCCAAGAGAGACAATAAGAAAGGCAGAGCGAAAGAGGGGAGTAAGAAAGACGGGAGTAAGAAAGAGGATAGAGAAGAGAGAAATAGAAGAAAAAGATGGGTTACAGGAAAGAGATTTGGTTGTAGACAAAAAAAGGTGGAGATTTCTAACTGTATATAATAGAGAAGGCAGGCAGAAAGGGAGAGACAACTTAAGGGAGGTGGCCAAGAAGTGACAAAGGAATAGGCGTACCGGCCCAGAGTGTTTGGACACTCAGGGCCCGGCGTCGAGAGGGATACTGTCCCGGTCGCCCCCTCGTCGTCATCAATCGACGGGCTACCCGCGGCGTGCACCGCAAGCTCCGCGGGGGCATTTTCTCTGCGAAGGGGTTGAAGCCAGGAGCTTCATTCAAAAAACCTGCCTCGTACAGGAGGCCGAAAGTACGAACCCCGCCTAAGGAGCCTGTGGATAATGGGAAGCCCGCTCCCGGCCTCAAGCCCGTGGTGGTGTCCGACGAGAGTTGAACACTAAGGTCCACCTCTTGCGGTCCCGCACGAGCTCGATAGCGAGCGGGGAGGGGTCGGACACGACTCAGGCCGACACAGACGATATGGAGGGATATCGCACCTGTCGCGATATGGTGCGGGAGAACCTCCGGTCGGCGAACTCCGAGATGAAGAGGTTGGCGAGGGAGAGTACACAGAGCGTTTGCTCCTGTATACAGGGATAGAAACATCTCCTTCTTTTCTCTCGCTGATTCCCATGAAGGAACAGGAGGTCGAGAGATCGACCCTCTTCCCTCCGAGGGACCTTGGCGACCTCCGTCCGATTCACCCGACGGTGGAGATGCCGACTTTTTGGGTGCGGAGTCATCGCGAGTCGATGGGGCTGTACATTACAGAGGGGGTAGTAAAGACTCTGGAGCAAAGATGGCCATGCTCCAATATGGAGAGGAGCTGGACCGCCGATGCTCATTGGATGCTGGGATGATATGCGGTCCCACACCTTTTTTTTTTTGGTGACGCAGGAGAAACCTTTTATAGGTATCCTGAGGACTTAGGGGAATGCCCCAGGGTTATGTGGGACTCTCCGGGGGGAAGAGTTCCCCCCGGCCTACCCACTAAAACTCCTGCGGGGAGCCATTCCTCAGCCCATAATGAGGGGTGGAAGGGTATCACCAGCGGTTCATCCTCCCACCCCTCGGGCGTGGCCGTATACGGCCTCTGCCTGGGGAGGAAGGAGTTAATCCCCCTCCTCCCACAATCTGCCTGTATGTGTAAAATGGGGAAGGTCCGGCTCCCCGAGACCTTCCCCGCCCCTCCTGATGTTGTTGGGGGGCGGAGTCGCCCAGGAGCCCCTGCCCCTGGGCTGACCCCCCGCCGGGAGGGAGGGATGAAGGTTCCCTCCCGGCTCCCAAATGAGAAGAAGGAGAGAGGGATGTATCCCTCTCCCTAGGGGAGGCCCCCTATTTTTACTTGGACCGGAAGATGTTCCGGCCCTCGGGGGCCCCCCTAAACTCACGCCCGTAGGTGGGCGGGGCGACGGCGGGGGATATTTATGACCCTCTTCAAAATGCGAGGAGGAGGGTTCCCGCCGTCGCCGTTACCTCCATCTCCCTGGGAGGGGGAAGGAGAAGGTACCACCTCCACCTCCTCTCTCCTTATTCTCTCGGCCTCCTCCTTCTGTGAGATGACAGCCTCACAGAAGGAGGAGACCGCCTTCCATTTCTCTTCTCCCTCTACCATGCCCACAAGGGCAGGGAGGGAGAGGTGCCCACCACATCGGTCAGGGCTCGGCGCTCAGTATCCCACGCGGGACACTCCTCTAATGTGTGTTGCGCCGAGTCCCTGCCGGCCGCGCAGTGGTGGCACCGGGTCGTACGCTCTCGGCCTATCCGATGCAGGTACTCTCCAAAGCATCCATGCCCGGAGAGCACCTGCGTCAGTCGGAATGACAGTCCGCGCCCGCGCTTGTCTACCCACTCGGGTAGACAGGGCTGGATGGCGCTGGTGGTCCGCCTGCCCGCCCGGGCGTCCAACAGGGAGGCTTGCTATGCCTCCAGGACGGCCTGGCGGGCTTGTCTTCTAACCTCTGCCACGGCCCTTGGTGACAAACGGGTCCTCCCAACCCCCCTCCCCCCGGGTTCTTCGTACGCCGATAAAACTCGTACGACTCCGCCAGGAGGGGTATAGGGGGGAAGCCCGCCAGGGCCGTGGCCGCTGCATGCGACGTGATGCGATAGGCCCGGACCGCTCGAATGGCCAGCCGACGCTGTAGGCGGTTTAGCATCGGCTTTATCTGTCGGTTGGCCGCGGCAGCTCCGGACCAGACTGGTGCTCCATAGAGGAGCACCGATTGTACCACGTTCGCATACAGCCTCCTCACTTTATTGTTGGGATCACCAACGTTGGGCAGGATGCGGCTCAAACTTGCCGCCATCCTGTCCGCTCTGGGGGTGACTCTCTCAAAATGCTCTTTGAACCCCCAGAGCCCATCCAGAGTGAGGCCCAGGTATTTAATGTAGAGCCCCACCCAGACGCGGACGTCTCCTACCCAAATCTGGGTAGGAAGAGGCTGTCCTTTTCCTTACTATAGAAGAATGCAGCCTCTGTTTTTGCAGGAGCAACCTCCATTCCCATGGCTTGTATAGAGCGTACGACCGTGCGGACGGCTGTGTGGCACCGTCTCACGCTTCCATTCATGTCCTCCCTCTGGACACTACTAGCGTGTCAGAACAGACGAGTGTCCAGAGGGAGGGCCGTGCGGAGTACCCTGTCATACGCGAGGTTCCACAGCAGGGGTCCCAACACTGACCCCTGGGGAACCCCGCAAAACATCGGCCTGCCGACTGCCAGCTCCGTTTGATCTATGTACAGGAGCTGCCTGTCGCGGAAATAATCCCTCACCACCTCTTGGAGGTAAAGGGGGAAGTCATGAAATTCCATGGCCTCCCCCACCCATTCCCAGGGGAGGGAATTAAAGGCGTTGACGATGTCTAAAGACACCGCCAACGCCACGTCTCCCTCCCCAGGGATCCGGTCCGAGAGGGCCTACAGACATGATGGCGTCTATTGTAGAACGGCTCTCTCGGAAGCCGAATTGGTCCTCCGATAAATTGGGACCTACCCGCGACAGGTGCTCGACGAGGCGGCCGGCAATGATCCTCTCGAAAAACTTGCCAGCCTCGAGCAAACAGATCGGCCTATAGGCCGATGGGGACTCCGCCGGCTTCCCCTCCTTGCGAAGGAGCACTAGTTTTGCTCGCTTCCACAAGGAGGGGAAGGTGCCCGTCTTGAGGCACGTCTCAAACAAGCTCCTCAGGCAAGCACCTATCTCCCCCAAGGCCCACACCCGACCAGGAACCCCGTCCGGGCCGGGGGCCTTACCAGTGACCCCCAGTCTCTTGGCTGCCCGGACGAACTCGTTCTCCGAGATCCCGAGCTCCGCATCCCAGGGGGGAGGGTCCCCTCTAGGAAGGATCGAGACATCCCTCCGGGAGAACAACGCCTCCACGACCTGGTTGAGGAACCCGGGATCCAGAGACTCCGTTACTGGGGGCGCCGCTGGTCTTAGTTTATCCAAGACTATCTTGTATGGGCGCCCCCAGGGGGCCTGGTCGAGCTCCGACAGGAGCTCCTCCCAAGCCCTGGCGTCGCGGATGGCAGTCCGCGTACCGCGCGGCTAAGTACGCGTCACGCGCCTCCGCTGACCAACTCGTCCGTGCTACCCGCCCTCCGTCGGACACGGAGGAGATCGCGGCGCGCAGCATTTGACTGGCGACGCAGCCCCGCGATCTCCTCGCTCCACCAATATGCCGCCCGGCGGGGGGCGGGTTTGGATCGGGGCATGGCCGCGTCACACAGACGGGTGGCCATGGCCCCGATCTCAGCCGCTTCGGCTTCCACGTCAACCTGAGCCGGAGTGTCGGCCCAGGTCTTCGCGGAAGCCGCGGCTAGAAGCCTGTCCCAATCGAGTCGGGACAGGACCCACCTACAGGGGGGATTATCGCCCCCCCTGCGGCGGCGGAGGAGCACCTCCCGAGGGGTGGCCGTAAGAACCACCTCGATAACGAGGTGGTCCGACAAGGATTCCCATTGGGCCACACCCCATAAGCTCCCAATTGCGCCGCCCCCGGGGTTGCCCAAGTCAAATCGACTATGGATTCCCCCCGGGGACGGACGCAGGTACTCTGGGTGCCCGTGTTTAACAGCACGAGCCCCATCTCCGCCGCCCAATTCAGCAGGACCCTCCCCTGGGCGTTAGTGGACCGGGAACCCCACGCCCGAGCCCAGGCGTTAAAGTCCCCCGGCCACCAACACGGGGTGGGGGAGGCAACGGCGGATGCCGTCCCCCAACTCCCTTAACAACTCCTTGAATTGTGGGAGGGTCCTGCTGGGGGGAGGGGCGTAAACCCCCACGACATTTAGGGTCCCCCACCTCGCTATAACAAAGCCCCTCCCCGTTGCCACTTGGGCAATGAGAGGGCAGCGAGGGGAGTGCCTTCTGACGATGGCAGCGGAGCCGTCCGTGGCCGCAATCCAGTTCGGATTAGAACCGGGCACACGGTACGGCTCCGCTATGACTCCTAGGCCAGAATCACGCCCGGCAAGGTCCTGCAGGAAAAGGTCCTGGGCCTGCCGGGCGTGATTCAAATTGGCCTGGAAGAACCGTGTGGACGCGAATGTACTACACGTCCATCGGCTCCTCCCTGCCGGCCTCTTCCACCTTCTCCTGGACCGCCGCGATGACTATTTTGGCAGCCAGGGGTTCCACCTTGGTGACCTTAGGCAACACCTTCGGTTACCTTTGAGGTAGAGGTGCTGCGTCTGTCTCCATGGCCGATGGTTCCTCGGTGAGGTTGGGGAGGGGTGGCCGCCGTAACCACCCCCGTACTCTTCCCTTTCCTAATTTTGGGGGGCTTACAGACCGCACAGGAGACGGGGAAGGTACAGTTCCTTGCCAAGTGCCCAGCAGCACCGCAACGATAGCAACAGCCGCTGCGGTCTTCGCTGCTGGGACACTTGGCCCTGACGTGGCCCCCCTCCAGACACTTAAAGCACTGGAAAGGACGTTTGGCCAACAATTCAATCCGGGCCGCCGCCCAGAGAAGCTGGAGGCGAACCCCTTGACAATACTGTTGGCGACCTCAACGGGGCACTTGATTGTTACCGTGCCCATTCCCCTTGGAATGGGTGAAGAGCGAATCTCCCCCACCCTAACCTCCGAGGGGAGGCACTGTCTCTGACCCGCGACTGCGGACGCGATTTCCTCGGCTGTCGCCGAGGGCTTGACATCCCGCAGCCGCAGGTCTGCCATGCGTCTAGGACGCTGGATCCTCACCTCTTCCTTGTTGGCAAACAGGTCAGCCAGTCTGTTTGCCAACCCATCCGCCTTCTTCTCCCGGTCCGGTCCTGGGACCTCTAGAACCATAGCCCCAGTAGCCGCCCATCTGGGCCTGAGACCTGCGATTCCCAACTCGGCCAGGGAGATGCTTCTTTTGGCCGTAGCCAAAATGCTGGCGTAATCTCCCTTAGAGGAGGTGATTGTTACCGTCGTCGTGATCGGGTTCCTTCTCTTGGGCGACTTGTTATTTATTATTTCCCGCCCCTTTAACCTTGAGGGGGTTACCGGTAGTGTCCACTTTTTTGGGGGTGGCAACTGGTGCGGCCACCTTAGTCCCATTCTTTTTCTTCCTTCTTCTCCCGATCATCTGGCTCCAGGCCTCCGCGGCCGGAGGTGTCCCCCTACTAGGGTTGGAGGGACCCCCGGTAGCTCCAGTAGTCTGGAGTCGGCGCCGGGGCCGCAGTAGCGCCTTTCCCCCTGGTCGGGGGGTTGGCGCGAGAGGTCATCTTCTGCGATGCCTTGGATTTGACATCGGCCTTCTCATCCTTGACCTTCTTCTTCTTGCTCCCCCTGGTGGTTTGGATCAGGGGGGCAGAGGCAGATGGAACCGGGGAAGCGAGCCCGGCTTCGGGGTGCCCAACTGTGGAGGGTCTGAGCACCGGGAGTCTCTTCTCCAGTGCGGTCCCACACCTATGGAGGTGGAGACTCCACCTGCCGGGGGCGAGGACAGGCAGAATGGCACTCTTTTCGCCCCGAACGGTCCGGCCCGGAACCCCTTAAGAGGACAAAGGACAGTCCCGAAATCACCGGCGGGTGACGTGAAAAAGAGGTGACTGGCTCTCTCTTCGAGCTTGTGAGAAGACAAACTCCTTTGCAGGTTTTCGAGGGGACCCAAACCTTTCCCCTTTATCTTTCTCGCAGCTCCAAGGAGAGGTTCAAAAAGTTGGGGGGCCCAGAAAACGGGTCATCCAATCAGGAAAGACGGGGCCAGGCGGCTCGTCGACTTCTCTTCCTTCGCCCTCTCCTACCAAGGAAGTGTAGACAAAGATGGTAAAGAGGGGGATAAAAGCGAGAGGAGGCACGGTTTTCCTTAGCGTCACTGGTGCCGCGGAGGTAAGTACTTAAGTTGTAGGAGGGAGTATAGGGTGTTGTGTGAAAAGAAAGAAGTAGAATTCAGAAAAAGAGAAGAAAAAGAGATAGAAAAGATAAGAACAAAAATACAGGCGTGGAACTTTATTAATAAAGGGAGGAAAAAAAGGAGGGAATAAGCAAAGATGTCAAAATGGAGGATTGGATAAAACATTTTGTAGAAGTGTTAGGAGGTAGTAAAACTAAAAGAGAGGAGGTAAGAGGAAGACCCCCTCCGTTGTGCGCCACCTTGCCGTGGTGGAGGGGCGGAGAGATCCCAGGGGTCTAAGAGCGCACACATGGAAGGAAAACCATGTTAAAAAACCCGGGTAGGCCGGACTCGTAAGGAGGGTTATCCCAACCGGCCTAGGAGTGGAGTCTCCGATATAACCTCCCGTGGAAGACAACCACGTTAAAAAATTACTTTTTTATGGAAGAATGACGCATTACGGATTTGATGTTCCATCCCAGGGTTCTCGGATGTCCAGGGGTCGGCGAAGGGGGGGTATGGTCCCGGCCCCCCCTACGTCGTCATCGAGCGACGGGCGGTGTGGGGCGTGCGCCGCAGGCGCCTCACACCAAAGGGCGACTGCGAGGGATGGTGAGTCCCGGCCCCCCCTCTTTATGGGCTAAGGAAGGTCACCCTCAGGGGTTTTAGTGGGTATGCCGGAGGGGAACTTCTTTCCCCTCCGGAGAATCCCACATAACCCTGGGGACTCCCCCGGGTCCCCAGGGTACTTATAAAAAGTTTCCCCTGAGTTATCAAAAAAAAAAAAAAAAAAAGGGTAAGAGGAAGACGGGTGGTTAAATGGGGAGACGAAGAGAGGTTAAGTGTGGAGGATTTTAGAAATGAAATAAGAAGATTAAAAAGGGGTAAAGCAGCAGGACTTGCTGGGGTTAGAAATGAGGCTTGGATGGTAGGAGAGGAGAAAGTTAGTGGAAAGTTGTGGGATATTATAAGGAAGGTATGGGAAATGGAAGGATTTCCGGATAAATGGAGGGTAGGAGTAGTAGTTCTTATATGGAAAAAGGGAGATAAAAAAAGGCCAGGAAAATATTGAAACGAATATTAGGTTTAGAGAGTATAACACCGGGGTACATTGTAAGGGAGGAAGAGGAAGGAGAGTGGGAAGGTTTGTAGAAAGTTTAGAGAAAGAAGAGAAGGGAGAGATTGGGAGGATTTGTATGCTAGAGAGAAGAAAAGACGAAAGGGAAACAAAGGCGAGTGAATGGATGAGGGAAAGCATAGAGAGAAGGGATTATCTAAGGAGAGGGGGCTTGAATGAGATTGTACTAGGGAAAAGGGGAGAGAACAAATGGGATTATTTGAGAGAAAGGGATATTGAAGTGGATGAACAGGAGAGAGGGGAAAAAGTAAGGAGGTCAAGGTCGTGCGCGAAGTAGGGAGCGGTGTATTTGTACACCGTACAATTGGACACTGTTCAGTTGCATACCGTTCGATTAGACACCGTTTGTTGGACACCATTCGATTGGACACCGTTCGATTGGACACCAAAAATGCATAAGGTAAAAGTACTAATATCGGGACAGGTCCCAATAGGTGGACAGTTAGCAATAAATTTATAGTATTAGGAATTTAGTATAACAAAACGTAAAAATAAAAATTTGTATGTGTAATATAAGGTAAACAAAATATTATAAAATAAAAATTATATGGTATATCAAATGTTTATTGAAATAAAAAATATTTTTTTCTTGAATATTGCCGGGAATCATATTTTGTTAGTGATATAGAATGTAAGCCTTAAGCAAAATAACAATTTTCTTAAGATAATTTCAAATGCAAATATTAATGTAACTTATTGATATATGTATATCAAGTTTTAAAGTCAAAGCTGTAAGAAAAGATATTATAAACCTTTTGTACCAAATTTGTTCAATTTTATTAGTGAAAAATACATGTCTATTTACTGGTACGCCGATATAAATATTTGCCCTATTATTGGCCGGGTGTCCTTATACTGGTACAACTGCATATGACATATGAAACTAGTAGCGAGACACTTTTATAGTGAAAGCAGAGAGTAACAATGAGAAAGAAAGAGAGAAATCAACTATTCATATTATTACTTTATGCGGAAAACTTTTTACTTTTAGGTAAGTTAAAGTGTATAAGATTATAAAATCCAAAGAAATAGATATAAGGTTTTATATCTTATATTAATAAACATTTCTTAACCGATTAACTGGCAGTGGATTATATATGTACATCAGTGCTCGGAATAAGTTGCTCATTTCGAGCCGATTCCCGAGGCGATACGCCTCCTATTCCCCCACTACCGCTCGACGCTCGAGCAGACGCTGCGGCCGAGCTGCCGACAGCGTGTCTATTGCTTTAACTCAGGAACGTCTCTAAAGAAAAAGAAAGCTAGGATTTTTATATCATTAGTAATATTTTCCTAAAGAAATCATTTCTGCTTTCATAATAAATAATTAATCGAAATGTTATTAATATATTATGTAATGTATTATACAATACATATTATATACGTTATAATGTATTATTATAATATATATAATACGTATATAAGAGATTATATACATAAAATATTAATAACATTTCGATTAATTATTTATTACGAAAGCAGAAATTATTTTTTTAGGAAAATATTACTAATGATATAAAAGGTCCTAGCTTTCTTTTTCTTTAGAGACGTTCCTGAGTTAAAGCAATAGACACGCTGTCAGCGGCTCGGCCGCAGCGTCTGCTCGAGCGTCGAGCGGTAGTGGGGGAATAGGAGGCGTCGCCTCAGGAATTGGCTCGAAATGAGCAACTAATTCCGAGCACTGATGTACATTTTCAAATAACTTCAAAAATTTTTTGACGATTTGGACCAAACTTGGCACACAATGGTTTTTGGGGGTGCTGAATCCAAATCTGGCATCAAAATTACAAAATTCAATATGGCGGACTCAAAATGGCGTCCTTAACCCCGAATATGGCGGACAACATTTTTAATTTGCTAGATTTTGGACTGAAAACTGTACTTCTGGGAGTTTTTGGGGTCACTAATAACAAATCTGAAATCAGATTTTGAAAATTCAATATGGCGGATCTAATATGGTGGATAAAAATTAAAAATGTTTTGAATTTGAAGTAAAAACCATTGTGAAGGTATATATTATAAATGATAATGTGCTGTAGAAATTGCATTAGCAAACTTAAATCATCTCTTTAATTTGTATTTTATGGTTTAAAAGTTTGTTTTGATAAAATTGGAAAATCCCCAATCCTTATATTTCACCCCAACTCTTATTTTTTACCCTTAGGAAGCTATAAATCTACTAAATAACATTTGATATGAAATCAGCGACTCAAAAAAACTCTAGAAACTGAATTTCGTGTATTTCCATATACAATTTGATGCTACTTTTGGCATGAAAACTGGAAAAAGCCTTGCCAGTTAATCGGTTAAGTTACATAATCTAAACCTAACCTGCACAATATCAAAGTTACATGATGACTTGTAAGTTTTTAAATAAACAATTACTATTTAAATGTAGAATGTCAAAAGAAAAAAAGAAACAGAAACAAACATTGTATTAAAAAACCATACAATGAAAATGACATGTATTGGATTGAACATAAACCGACAACCGATCGCGAAGGAGGCTAGCCGCCACAAGATGTAAAAAAAGGGACGGCATCGCTATTACGCGGTGACATCAAGCAATACGCGGCAACATCAAGCGATACGCGGCGTCTGTGATTCTAACTCGGCGGATCTCTCTATAAACGGTATCCATAGCAACTTCTGAAACTATTTTTCTAAATCAACCAATCAAAGAGAACTGGCAAGGAAGAGATCACGAGTGCTGCGTATCTTGACGTCAGTCGAAAGACGAATGTTCAGAGAGCAACATCGATATACGTTGGCGTGACGGAAAGTGTATTTTACGCATTAAGATTGTTACAAACTGTGCATAATAAACTATAATTCGAAAACACAATGTGAATAAGAATATTATCCACATTGACTATATTATATGGTGCCTCCTGTGTTACGTGAGGTGTTACGAAGACTCTTGACGCACCAGATTGAGATTGTGATACGTCAAAGACCCCTGGCGAATCAAACCACAACGAGCCGCAGACATCAAGACAGGCTTAACTCGGTCAGACGCAGCGAGCGGTGAGCGTATATATTTCCAAACAATCAAGAGTGAGTCGTTCCGTACACATATAATATATACACGATGGCCGATAGAGTCAAGCTCCTCGTTCAAAAACGAACAGCATTAAAATCTCAAATAACTAATTTAGCAAATCTCCTCGACAAGGGCAAAATCAAGAAAACCGCGTAAAGTTGCGAAGCGCTTGTTTGTCCGAACTATATCACGTGTATGAAGAACACAACGGCGAGCTCGTGGTACTAGACCCGAGCGATGCGCATCAGGTTGAGTTCGAGAACATTCAGGAACATTTCTACTCTCTTGCGGGAAGAATTGAGAACATGATAAGCCCGGATGATACATCAAATACACCGAGTAACGAATCTCGAGTCAATAGCGTGGAATCGGTAATATCTAGTAAAAAACATCGAATAAGTTACCCGAAGCCCCCCTACCGACGTTCGGCAGATTTGAGAACTAGCTGTCCTTTAAAACCGCATTTCACAATATGGTAGGTTCGCAAGCAGACTTGTCCGACGTTGCTAAATTACATTATTTGAAATCGGCTTTAACCGGTGACGCTGCGAACAAAATAAAGATTCTTGCCATTAACGGAATTAATTACTCCCACGCCTGGGAATTACTAGAACAATCCAAAGTAAAACGTATTCTGATATCCCGGCATCTCTCGATGATACTTAACCTACCCGTGTTAGACAAGGAGACTACAAGCAGCCTATCAAAACTGGCGGACGATGCCCAACAACACATAGCGTCACTGACCGCGCTGGGAGTCATCGTGACTCCCGAGATAGTCGTACACGTGTTAGAAAATAAACTACCAAAGAACGTTGGAGAAATCGGAAGCTACTCTCGAGAGAGACGAGTTTCCGAAACTCGACCAAATGATCGAATTCTTATACAAAACCGCGGTCTGCGCGTCAAAACGGGATAGGTCGAAGATAACGGACTCGGAGAAAATTGCGCGCAATCTCCGATCAAGAGAAGGCAGGGGGGTCCCTCAGATAGAGAGTTTGTATTGAATACATCACGTAATTGTATTGTATGCAAAACCAAGAAACATATTCTTTACTCGCCGTAAACAATTATAACATAATTTCACATTTCTGATGGTCTCGATGCGTTTAGGTACAGGCAGCTGTTTAAAGTTACTGCACGAGTAAAGAATATGTTTCTTAGTAACTTTAAACAGCTGCCTGTACCTAAACGCATCGAGACCATCAAAAATGTGAAATTATGTTATAATTGTTTACGCTCTCACAGAGACCGTCCTTGCAAATTCTCTGGTTGTATGGTTTGTCAAAAAAGACACAATACACTATTACATCTCGAAGAGCACGCGACCACGACAAAGACTGATGCGACGAAGACTGAAACAATGAATAGAGAGACAGATTACTCAGCACTGACAGATTACTCTGACTAACCGATTCAATAGATAATAGATCAACATGCCTCATATCATCTTATAAATCACAATCGCAATTGTTAATGAGTGCCATGGTATACATTCGCGACGGTCAACACGGTTCCATAAAGCGCCGCGCATTATTAGATACATGCGCAACCGCAAATTTTATTTCCGAGCGCATCATAAAACGTTTAAATATATCTGTCATCCTACATTCAGTTTCGGTCGGTGCAATCAACGCAATGAATACCGTGTCGAAAGGCATAGCGCAGATCGTCATACAATCAACCCACGACGATTATCGTAAGGGCTTGACATGCTTGAAGATCCCAGCCGTGGCAGAACTGATTCCGTCTGAAATTTTTCCGCGAAACGCCATAAAGATTCCTCGAAACATTCACCTAGCAGACCCAGAATTTCATTTGCCGCGTGCCGTCGATTTGTTAATAGGCTCTGGAGCAACATTATCACTATTATCTATCGGACAAATTAATTTATCTCACGAAGAACATGACCTGTATCTACAAAAGACACGATTAGGTTGGATGATCGCAGGAAGCGTAGCACCGCAACTCTCATAAAAAAGGGAGACATGCCATCTAACAAAATTAGAATCACAGCTAAGTAACTTCTGGACGCTCGAAGAGGTCGCAACAAGTAAACCGAGATCAGAGGAAGAGAAACGATGCGAAACACATTTTTTGAACACTGTTTCTCGTGATGAACACGGACGTTATATGGTTTGTTTATATCGTTTCGCGAATTAAATAAACGCTTCGGCGACTCGCGAACAGTTACGCTCAAACGCTTATTGACATTAGAGCAAAAATTCAACGTCAATCATACTCTGAAGAACGAGTACATGCGAATCATCGATGAGTACTTAAAACTAAATTATATGTCCGTAGTAGAAAATCCCGATGATGACGGTTATTACATGCCCCACCACGCGGTGGTTAAAGAATCTAGCGATACCACAAAGGTGCGAATAGTATTTGACGCGTCCGCGAAGTCGGGCAGTGGCATGTCTCTTAATGACGTGCTCATGGTAAGTCCTAGAATTCAAAACAAATTATTTACTCACTTAATTCGTTTCCGCACATATAAGTACGTCATCAGTGTCGATATAGAAAAAATGTACCTACAAGTACTACTGCACGAAAATGGCGCTTTCAATGTATTCTTTGGCGTAAAAATAATTTAAAAAAAAAGTAAAAAGAAGGTGCTAAGTCCGCGTCAAAAAGTATCTTTGCAAAATAGTAAAAAAATCATCCCAAAAAATCATAAATGAAAAGCCATGTTCAAAAACAGACCCTCAAGAATTTGAATTTTTACAAATTTAAATGATTATCTAATAATAGTGTTGCGCCCGCGTCCGGCCGCCTGGTGCGCAGGGAAGTTACGCACCGGAAGATGCTTCCTGTTTCCTGGCGACGCTTGTTTACGCGTTGCCAGGCGCGTTGTTTGGTTTGAACTGTCAAGCCAGGAAGGACTTTTGTAGCGTTTGCTTGGAAATAAACCGTTCTTTTCTGCAATCCCCGAGTTGTTCTTTCTGCGGGCGCGTCGCGAGTGTGTGAGAAAGTGCAGAGAGCCGCGGTGACGCGAGTGAGCGCAACATTTTGGGGGCTCGTCCGAGTTTCGGACGGACAACGAACTTCTACGAGATTGCGAGGGAGATGGCGACAACGCGCTCTCCGATGAAGACTCGCTCCCGAGCTGCGGAGACGGATGCGACGGAGCCGAGCCCTCTCGAGGCCGTCCTCCAAGAGCTACATCGGCTACGCGAGGAGCGCCGTCAGGAGCAGGCGCGGTTTCAGCGTTTCCGGGATGATGTGGAGGCGCACTTCAAGGAGCGCGACGCGGCTTTCTCGCGCCTCGAGGAGCGACTCTCCACGAATCAGCTAAGTCCCCCCAATAATATTTTCTCTGTCGGAAATTCGTGCGAGGCGTCGCGTTTGTCCGGCGCGGGCGAGGGCGCGTGTGCTGAGCGTGCGTCGCGAGGATTGAAATTGAAACCAGACGTCTATGACGGAACGGCGCCTTTACGTGAATTTCTTTCACAGTTTTCTTTAATCGCGCGTGCAAATTTGTGGTCAGAGGCGGAAAAAGCGGTGGTGCTTGCGTCGTGCTTGCGGGGGAAGGCGCGTTCGCTTCTCGATTCTTGCGTCGACGGAGCTGAGTCTCTTTCTTATACGGAACTGAGGGCGAAGCTTGAGTTGCGTTTCGGGGAGACACAGTCTCTCCAAAATTACTACTCGCAGTTCACTAACCGGAAACAGCGGTATGGGGAAAATTTCGCCTCTCTCGGGTCGGAATTGGAAAGATTGTCGCGGCTCGCGTATCCCGAGTGCCCGCACTCCGTCCGCGATAAGATCGCGTGCGCGCAGTTTGTCTCTTCGCTTACGGAGGCGAATATCAAAAGAACTCTCCAGCTTGAAGGCGTCACTTCTCTTAATGTTGCTATTGAGAGAGCGAAAGCAATAAAGTCTATACAGGAGAGCTGTTCGGAACAGGGAAAAAGGGAAAATCTTTTTCTAGGAAGGAAAAAGGGGGGATATTTCGTTTCTGCCAAGGAGGAGGAGGGTGGAAGGGATCGCGCTCTTGACGTCGCGGAGGGGAAAGACGGGTTTCACAAGGAAAGAAATAAATTTGTTAAAAGTGACAAATTCCGTAAGAGCGGAGGCAAGGAGTGTTGGCAATGCGGGAAACTCGGGCATTTCCGTTTCGAGTGTCCGGGCGGTACGGGAAACAAGGGCTAGTCGAGCTTATCGGGGCGGGCTCGGCTAAAGGGGTGAGAGCCCCTGTTGTTAAGAGTTCTTTTAAATTCAGAAGAATTAATCGGAGTTTGGATGTTTTCTGTTATCGTGGAGAAGTAAATGGAAGGAGTTGCGTTTTTAGGATAGATACGGGCTCCGATGTGACGATTTTGAATCCGAATTTCGTGGCGGGAACGGAGACGGAAATTGAAAATTGTTCTCTGAGATATCCGACGGGGGAGAGAGTTCTGGTAGAGCGAAAGGCGGTTGTCAAAATTCAGATCGGGGGAAATTTCTTGGAATTTCCTGTGTTCATCGCCGATATCACTGACGATTGTATTTTGGGCGTCGATTTTCTTGATCGGTTGGAATTGGGAAACGTTTTCGATTCTGTTTTTGGGAAGGGACCCGAGAGCAGATGTGGTCGTCTAATAAACTCTGATATTCCCCCGAGTTTGGAGGGACTTCTTGAGAAAGATTCTCGGGAGCTGGATGTTTATCAAAAGGGAGTTTTTCGGGAATTTCTGCGCGAATTCAGAGATTTATTTTCGGAAGTGATCACCGCAGGGAATTGCAAAGTAGGGGAACATGTTATTGATGTAAAGGATTCTCCCCCCATTAAACAGGTGCCCCGGAGAATTCCTATTGGAATGAGGTCCGAAGTGGATAAAATTATTTCGGAAATGAAGGAGAATGGGATAATAGAGGAATCTTCTAGTCCTTGGGTTTCTCCTGCAGTCCTCGTCAGGAAAAAGGACGGTTCTTTGAGATTTTGTGTAGATTACCGCAAATTGAACGTGACGGAAAAAGACTCATCCTCTTCCTCGTGGCCAATGATATTTGACCAGTTAGCAGGGTAAAACTTGGTTTACCACTTCTTTAGATTTAAAGAGTGGGTACTGGCAGATAAAGATCCCGAGGATAGGGGAAACTGCGTTTTCATTGGTAAGGGCAGTTTACTGTAATGCCTTTCGGATTTGTAACGCCCGCTACCTTTGAGCGTGTAATGGAACAAGTTTTATCTGAGTTCATTCCGAAGAAAATGTTTAGCTTCACCTGACGACATTATTATCTTTGGGAAAGATTTTGAGGAGATGTTGGTAATTTGAGGTATTTCGTTTGAGAAAGGTGAACTTAAAAATTAACGCTACAAATGCGTCTTTTTCTGGAAGGAAAGTTAAATATTTGGGTCACATTGTTTCGAGAGGGGTATAACTACCGATCCTGAGAAAGTGGAGGCTGTGAAGGATTGGCCAGTGCCCCAGAACAAAAGCAATTGCGGAGCTTTTTGGGGTTTTGTTCTATTACCGCACCGTGTTTTTGGCAAGGCCCCTCTTTCATGTTTCTTACTGAAAACCAGTCTAAATTTGTTTGGGATATGTTGTCAAAATTCTTTTTGAACTAAAACAGGCTTTGACGAGTTCGCTACGTTCTTTTCTTTCCCAAAGGGGAGGGGAATTTTCTTTTTAGGATAATTTCTCGACGCGTCAGATGTTGGAGAGTTGGGGGTGTCCTCTGTCGCAGGGAACAGGACGGTGTTCAGAGGATTGCTTATTTTAGCCGAGTATTGATTAAGGCTGAGAGAAATTATTGCGTAACTCGACGGAATTATTGGCCATTGTGGAGTCAATTCGGTCTTTCTATCATCATTATTTGTACGGACGGAAATTTTTAGTCCGAACGGGATCATATTTCTTAAGTGGTTGCTGTCTTTCAAGAATCTTGAGGGACACAGTTCGCTGGTTAGAAAGACTACAGCAATTCGATTTTGAGGTCACACACTGAAGGGGCCTCTCACGGTAATGCTGACGGACTTTCTGTATACGGCCCTGTGCTAGTGAGGACTGTAATGCTATTGTGGAAAGGTGAATTGAAGGAAAGTTTAGTGGAGAAAGGGAAGTAGGGAGAATATCTCTTTGAGGAGGGTATTCTCGATTGGCGTAGGGAGCAGCTGATTCTCATTTCGATTATTCTTCAGGGAAGGAGGTATGACGCCTTGAGGCAGGAGATTTCCGCCAAAGCCTGCTGCAAAAAGCTGTACTGGTCTTATTGGGATTCTCTCGTTATATGATGGCACATTGTATAAGAGGTGGTGGTCTCGAGTTTGAAGAAAGCATTCTTCTCAGCTCATTGTTCCTAAACCAGAGTCCATCGTGCTTCGGGACATGACTTCTTCTTCAGTGGGCATTTTTGAGTTAACAAGACCCCTGAAAAATTCGGAAGCGGTTTTATTAAATACGTGCAAACAGGCTGTGGAGGATTATGAAACGGGGAGGTCTGTGTGTTTCTAAAAGGGGGTCCCTTAGGGAAAGGGAAGTCTCCTTTGCAAATTTACAATGTCGGTTCTCCGTTTGAGCGTGTCCAGATGGACATTCTAGGCCCTTTCCAAAAACTTTTCGGGAAATAGATCTTCTTGTAATGATCGACTGCTTTTTACGAGATGGGTAGAAGTAGATCCTCTGAAAAATATTGGTAATGAAGTTCATCGTCCAAAAAGTCTGCTGAGGGAGGTCATTTCTAGACACGGGGTTCCTGCTGGAAATCCACACGGGATCAGGGAGAGCTTTTTGAATATTTCGGGGATTGTCTGTCTTTCTTGAATAAAGAAACCTGACGACTCCTCTTTACATCCTCAGTCCGATGGGATGGTTGAACGTCATCATCCGACAATCTTGGACTACCTTCAAAAATTCATTTCCGAGAATCAGAAGGACTGGGACCGTTGATCCTTTTGTATTGTTGGCGTACAGATCTTCGAAGCACGAGAGACGACAGGAGTTTCTCCCAGAACTCTATCTATCTGCGCGATTTAAGGTTGCCTTGATCTTTTCGAGGAAAAGCCCCGGTCCGAGGGAACGGATTATTTGCAAGAGATTAGAAGAAGAAATTGGACATAATTCACGAGAGTGTGAGGAAGAGAGTTCGTTTAAAAATCTTTCACGAAATGAAGGGCTGGCGATCAAAAGACCAGGCCTTGTACCGGGGAGAGGGGAGAAAGTGTGGTTCTTCAATCCACGAAGAATTGGGTAGGGCTCCCAAATTGCAAAAAGCTGAGGGGCCGTATATTGTCAAAGCTTTAGTGACGTAGTATATTTTTGTATTAAAGAACGGCGGAGGAAAACAAGATAGTACACGCGACAGGCTTGCTCCTTTTTGTCGAAAGACGTGGGAGGTCTAGGCGTTTCGGGAGGATCGAGCCCGGAATTGTTTTGTTTGTTAAATTTTATGTTAAGAAATTACCTTTTTACTGCCTAGTTTTTCTGTTCACAAAGCGGAGAAAAGAGATGGAGGCCGTCGTGGGCGTAAGGGGAAGAAGGGAAACCGTTCTCCTGGTCGGAGAAAGAGGACGAAGACTGCCTGCCCACGGTTGGCTGCCTGAGGATTTTCCGTGGGGACTTAGGGCGAATGCCGAGGCAGGGGACTAGGGGAGTCCCAGGACGTAGGTGCCTCGGGAAGTTCATCACCCCCTGTCCGAAGAGTCAAGACCCAAGAGTCAAGACTCAAGAGTCAAGACTCAAGAGAGAAGATTCAAGAGTCAAGGAGCTAGGGCGGAGCCTGCAACCCAGCGGCAGCCTGGGGCAGGGCGAGAAACCGCCTGAAGTGCCGGGTCCGGGGACGAGGTCCCGTGAAGTCCGCGCCCTCCCCTGCAAGGGCAGAAGATTTTATTTCTTTTCCAGGGGGCTGCTCCCGCCTGGAATGTCGCGGGACGACACTCCCAGAGTGAGGGGCGGTGCCCAGGCCCGTCCCCGTCTGGCGCAGGGAAGTTACGCAACCGGAAGATGCTTCCTGCTCCTGGCGACGCTTGTTTTCACGCGTCACAGGCGCGTTGTTTGGTTTTGAACTGTCAAGAAGCGACTTTGTATGTTTGTTTGAAATAAACCGGTTCTTTCTGCAATCCCCGAGTTGTTCTTTTCTGGCGGGCGCGTCGCGAGGTGTGTGAGAGAAAAGCGCAGAGAGCCGCGGTGACGCGAGTGACGCAACAATATATTACCATGAAAAGTAAGTATATATTATATTAATGATTATCTAATAATATATCAACATGAAAGTAACTGATATATTATACAATACAGCCAGTCCAAAGGAACATACATATACATAAAGTGATGATCTAAATAAATTAATAAAATAAATAATATAATAAATTTAATAATATATTACGAAAAAGAATCTGATATTCAAGGTGCA
>CABEGB010001484.1:0-71062 GCA_901521435.1 Crematogaster levior
TCGTATTATTATTTATAATATCACATATTTTCGAAATATTTGCCTGTTAAAATTGAAACAAATTACTCTGTATATAAAAACTTTAAACAAAATTAATAAAAATAAAAATTTGATTAATAATAATATAATCACATTTCAGACGCGTAATATAATTACGCAACGTAAATTATAATTAAAAAAATATATTTTTATAATTAATTAAAAAATTATAAAAATATATTTTTAAATTATAAAGATATACTTTTTTATCTATTAGTTCTATAGTGTTTTATTTTAGTGCAGTCCCAATACAGTAATAAAGAACAAACTTATGGACCAATCAATTTCCATATGCATATATTTATTACGACTATGCAAATTTGTATAAATAGACCTTTAAGCGAGGACACAAACCTCTACATAACGCATAATGCATAGCACATAAGGGAATCAATTAATCAGAATTCTTCATTTCCCTTTCTAAGATAAAAATAAAGGATTTTTATTAGATAATTCTTTTATGCGTTGTGCCTTATGCGTTATGTAAAAGTCTGTGGTCGGGCCTTTAAGCCCGTATCAAATTGTATTAAAGATCGAGATTAAAGATGGAAGATTGAAAATTGACTAATCAAAATAAAAGAAATTAAAATTTTCTTTCTAATTGGTCAATTTTCAATCTTCAATCTTTAATCTCAATTTTTAATACATAGTCTAATATGGACTTTACGGATGTAATTCTCCGTTGTGAGACAATGTCGCGGACAATGAAGGCTATGACACATGCAAAAATTTTAGTCGTAATCGTAAGGCCGTAAGCAAATTGACCAATCACAGTCAAATATTCTTATTATGTTATGAGAATATTTAACTGTGATTGGTCGATTTGCTTACGGCTTTATGCAGGATCTACAATGAAGTCGTAAAGTCGTAAGTCGTAAGAAATTGTCCAATCACAGATAAAGTATAGAAGAATAATCGACTGTGATTGGTCAATTTCTTGTGTCATGACCTTGACTACGTTTACATCGATCGTTTGGTACGCGTACTAAATGACCGGCATAAACGTAATCATTATGCTGAGTCTACAATACGGTCGTAGAGTCGTTAGTCGTAAGAAATCAATCACAGATAAAGTATAGAAGAATAATCGACTGTGATTGGTCATTTTCTTACGACTTACGACTCTACGACTGTATTGTAGACCCAACATAAATGTCTTTCCACATGAATTGCACGCGTAGAGATATAATTAGCGCACGTCTCTACATATTCATGCTTCATGACTATTAGTTCGAAAAGTGACCACGTTGTCTCACAAATTGTTTAACCTTTATGTGACAAAAAAAATTTGTTGATAATGCTTAGCTTTTGTCTTATCTGAACACTGTAGATATCACTAACAAAATTAAATGATTTTAAGAGGATGCTGGACCTTTCTGTTTTACCCATTTTTTTAAAACATAAACTACTTCTTTTTAGCTGTGTAGAATGAAAAGTCCTTTTCTGTAAGTAAAGTACATATGCAAATACAGTAAGGATTTTTCATTCTACACAGCTAAAAAGAAGTAGTTTATGTTTTAAAAAAATGGGTAAGGCGGGGAGCACAGACTTTTGCATAATGCATAATACATATGCATAAGAAATTCGATTGGTCGAATTCCTTATGCACATGCTAACGGACCAATCAGATTTCTTAGGCCTAGTCTACAATCAAGTCGTAAGTTGTTGTCGTAAGAAATTAACCAATCACAATTGAATATTCTTCTCTAAATTCAACTGTGATTGGTTAATTTCTTACGACAACGATTTACGACTTGATTGTAGACCAGGCCTTATGCATACGCGTTATGCGTTATGCAATGGTCTGTGCTCCCCGCCTAAAACAGGAAGGTCCAGCATCCTCTTAAGGTAACATTGTCATTTATCGAGTCAACAGTCATAATGCACGAATATGTAGAAACGAATCATGCGCGCTTATATCCTTATACGTGTGCAATTCACGTCAGATGGCATTATTGTATGTATCATGATTCATGGTGGAAGTAACTTACTTCCACCATGGTATGTATGAAGCCCGAAATGCACATCTGGCATCACTATCTTAAACTTTAGCATGATCAAAATGTGACGCGTTTATAACGTTTTTATAAACAAAAGTCAAATTGATAACTGCGTTTCTTACCGTGCGTTAATGTGTCTCGTAAATGTACGAAAGTGGAATTCGTTTATGTTATAAAAATCTCGCACATGCATATCATAAAAACATTAGTGATTAAACATATCGTTAATATTTTGATCTAAGCTTGAAGTTAAAGCAAGAACTCAGTTGTTATTTATTACTTCTGAACTGCATATTTATATTTATTTATCCAAAATGTTTGTATTAATATTTGCTAACGGACGCTATACAGTGTGTAAAAAAAAAAACAAAAAAAACATTGTGTTAAAAAAATCTTACACTATCGCAGCTCATAGTGAGTATAAATATAATTTTATAGAATAATTTTTTAGTTTATGCTTGCATAATGCAAAATATTGCATTGATAACATAACAAATATAATGTGTTTTATTAAAATTTTAGGAAGTAAATCTACTTTACAAAAGATTGCAGACAATTTAAACAAAGAAATTCCAGCTATAAGATTATTGAATTTCTCAATATCAGGTAATATACAATGTTAATATATAATGTTATATATATACAATCAAAATGGTTTTATTTTAATCTTATAAATCTTATTCGTTAGATGTATCACTAACTACTAGTACTAATGACACATTAAGTACAATGAACATATCAAATTCGAATGTGAACAAAGATGATATTAATGCATCATCAAATGAAAACTGCAATAATATTGACCAATACAATAAAAATGATAAAATTGATTATAATTTATCACATTGTGATAATGAATATAGCAATGATACAATTAAAAATCCTGCATCTTTGTCTGTAAATGTTCCTGCTAATGTTCCTGTTAAGGATGACAATTCGAACAAAGTAATTAATAATAGTAAAGTAGTTAATGATAACAACATAATAAATGGTAAGTTTTCTATCTACATTTTTGATAATTTATTTTGATTTATATATATTTTGGTATATTTATATATTAGGTATATATATATATATATAATATATATATATTTTTAAATATATCGTGTTAGACATTTTATTTTTATAATTAATTATAATTGTTTTTTTTATAAAATATATTCGCAATAAAAATTTCTATAAATTTATTTTCTGTTTTTTAGATTCATTATTAACTGTAGATGCCAATGCCTCATTAAATATTAATACATCAGATATAAATTCGAATATAGAAGATATTTGCGCATTTTTTGATAAAAACTTTACAAATTGTGAGCAATTCAATATAGATAATAAAAATGATAATAATATAAACTCCTTTGATATTGGGCAATGCAATATAAGTGATAAAAATGATAATAATATAAACTCCTTTGATATTGGGCAATGCAATATAAGTGATAAAAATGATAATAATATAAACTCCTTTGATATTGGGCAATGCAATATAAGTGATAAAAATGATAATAATGTAAACTTTTTTGATATTGAGCAATGTAATAGAAGTGATAAAAATGAGAATAATATAACATTTTGTGTTGCAAATGCCAAAGATGAGATTGAGACTAAGAATATTACATCTAATTGTAATAACAAGTGTATTATTACATCCAATATAAAACTTAACAATACTTATAGTATTATTGATAAGAAAATTTCTTCAAATAAGACTTTTAGAGATAATACTTCAAATTTAACATTGGTAGATTTTGCTCCACTTGCAGAATCTACATTTACAAAAGAGAAGTTAACACGAGAACGTATGATTAGTACTAATAATGCTAACATTGAGTCTGATAACTCTTTTATATCTGAGTATAATATAGATAGTAGTTTCCATCTATCAGATTGTTCTATATCAAAAGATGAAGATACAGATGAAGATGAACCTACAGAAATTGCAAATCGTACAAGTATAAATAAAACTATAAAAAGTACATTAAAATTTAACAACAACTGCCCTACATTCATCCAAAATAAATGTATGCGATGATAGAAATATGTATGTTGAAACATCTGATAATCCTAAATTAAAGCTGAATATGTGTCCATATTGTCAAAAATTACAATCACAATTTGCGAGACACTTAGAATCAGTACATAAAACTGAAGAAGATGTAAAAAAGTTTTGTTTCTTACCTAAAGGTAAATAATTATTATCAGAGTTTTTAATAAAAGAAATTTTATCATAATTTTTTTACAAATTTCAGGTAATCCGGAACGAAAAAAGATTATTAATATAATTAGACGAACAGCAAATTTTACATATAATACAGATTCGAACATTAATAAAGGAGATTTAATTGTATGTCGTCGTCCGGCAAAAAAATTAAACAAGCAAGCGGTTGATTTTATTCCATGTGCAAAATGCAAAGGGTACTTTTCTAAGAATAATATTAGACATCATTTTAAATTATGCACACAAAAGACTGAATATGAAAATCAAAGAAATGTAAAAGTATTAGGACGTACAATAGCTTGCCGTATACATTATAGTGCAAGTTTATTATTAAGAAGATTAGTATTTCCAGTAATGAGAGAAGACAGTATAACTCAACTAATTAGATATGATGAGTTATTGATTGCTTATGGTAATAAAATGTGTCTAAAGTATCGTCTTCAACATCAACACGACATGATTAGAGCACGATTAAGATTACTAGGACGATTTCTTGCTACTATAAAGAAAATTGATAATAGTATAGTAAATTTTACTTCAGTATATGATCCAAAAAGATATGATAATTGTGTGAAAGCTGTCAATAATCTTGCACAATTTGATGAAATAACATGGACATATAAGACACCTTCTATAGCATCTTCTTTAGGGACACTTATAAAGCAGGTTGGACAAGTTTTAAGGAGCATATGTATTAAAAAACAAGAATTCGACAATCAAGTTACGGTAGAAAATTTTTTGAAATTATTTGAAGAAGATTATCCTGTCAGTATAAACAAAGTTGTACATGAAACTCAAAGCCGTCGAATGAGACAAAGAGACATAGTTTTACCATCTATGGATGATATTAAAATATTGAATTCTTATTTGCAAGATGAACGTACGAAAGCTTTAAAAATATTACAAGAGGATGGATTTTCAATTCAAGCATGGCGTATTCTAGCTGAAATAACATTAGTATCTACCATGATATTTAATAGAAGACGCGCTGGTGAATTAGAGCGTATTTTAATAGAAGATTTAAAAAATCCCGCGACAATTTCGAAAGAAGAGGCACCTGAATTACAAAAGTCTTTATCAAAATATGTACGAATAACAATACGTGGAAAACTAGGAAGAACAGTTCCCGTCTTACTCCATGAGGAAATATTATCATGTATGCAAATGATTATTAAATATCGTAAAGATGCTAGTGTTCCCGTAGAAAATCCTTACGTGTTTGGTATAAACTCGACTGATAAGAAAAGATACAAATATTTGAGAGCATGTGTATTAATGCGAAAATATTCTATAGCCTCTGGGGCGAAAATGCCAACTTCGCTACGAGGTACAATATTGCGAAAACACATTGCTACAATATGCATTACATTAGATATATCTGATAATAAAGTTAGTGATTTAGCAAATTTCATGGGCCATCATGAAAAGATACATAAATCGCACTACAGGCAATCTGTTATAACAAGAGATTTGGCTATATCACGATTATTAAAATATGCTCAAGGAGAAGACACATCTGATGAAAGCGATGAAAATGAAGAGAATGAAAATATTGAATCAGATAATGAATATAACACAGGTACAGGTGCTTAAATACTCCTAATATATTATCTATATAAAAAAATATGAAGCAATTTAAAATGCTTAGAAATGAGGATGAAATAAATAATACATTAACCCTATTCGGTCACACTTCAGTAAAATCGCGTAACGGTCACACTGGGTGAATTTCACCCAGCGTCGAAAAAGTAATATAATAAATAATATAATATAATATAATATATAATATAATATAATATAATAAGTAATATAATATTTTCATAAAAAAAAGAATATAATATTGCTCGTCACAAAAAGTATATTTATTTTAATGTTTGAATGCGCGAAAAATGTCGAATTTTAAAGAGTGTTTATTTTACTTGAACAATGAAAATAAATAAGTAAAAATTATTATAACACAAAAATATTGTAAAAAAAAAAAAAAAAAATTTCTCTTGGGTGAATTTCACCCAGTGTGACCGAATAGGGTTAAGAAAGAGAAAGAGAAAAGATATGTTTAAGTATTGCTAATGTTTTTAAATATATAACTTCTACAATATATTTATAATGATTTTATTAATTGTATCTATAATTAATATATAAAAATGTTAGATATATGTATATATGATAATATTCTTATTATTTTAGTACATTCTTTCGATTCTACAAAGGAAATAAAAAAAAATTCGAGAGAGAAAACAGTTTATGATAATAAAAATGTAATGGAATCAAATAATAATAAATATATAGATTCAAGTTCGAATAATCGACCAACATCAAGAATATTAAAACAATCTAAAAAGATACTTAGCAAGGAGAATGATATAAATAGTAGTACAGAAAAAAAAAAGAAAAGTATGTTTAAGTAATGTTTATATAAAACATTATTTTTTGATAATTGTATGTAAAATTGATCTATAAGTACATTAAATTAATATAATTTTATCATTTCAGTATCCCCTTTTGGTACTAAAAGGAGAAAAATCAATAAAATCCGATGGACTGATGAAGAACGCACAGCAGTTTTATCCTCATTTTCTGCTAACATAAAAAATAATAAGTTACCATCTTTTCATCAAATTAACGAAGTAAAAATTAAGTATCCAATATTAAAAAACCGTACAAATGCTCAAATAAAAACTTGGATCAATAATCAGATGAAAACAAAACAAAAATATTAAATATATTTTTATTAATTATATTAATTATATATGAGTTATGTCCAAATATAAAACATTTTTGATAAATGATAAGGTTTTAATACTTTTAAGGCAATATAAAACTGTATTCAATATATTCAATATATTATATTTTAATCACAATTTTTTATAATTTTTAATAACAGATAATTTAATGTTTCTCATATTTTTAAAGTAATTAATATCTTACTTGATTTAATAAAAGTTTAAAACGTGTCAGAAAAATCTGCAAAAAAATTGAAAAATTAATGTTAAAATATAGCGATATTAACAATAAGCTTATATAATAACAAATTTATATAGGTATAGGTTATATCTAAAACAAAAAAACTAGAAATTAAGATATAAGAAATATAAAAACGTTGGATAAGTTTCTTTAATTAAGATATTAAGGTTTATTTTTTTTTTTTTTTGAAAAGAAAATTTTATTATATTATTTATCGAAAAATTATTTTATATTAAGATTTTAAGTTTATAAAATAACAATAAGCTTTATTAAGTTTTATTATAATATTTTTGAGGAGATATAAATCCAAAGCATATAGCAAAAACCTGCAGAAAAAGATAAAGATTTGATTATTAAGTTTATATATAATATTAAATTACTGTAAATCTTATGTGTTATCAGCTTATACTGTACATGGTGTAATGTTCTCGAGAAATTGAGAATTAATAGTAATTGTTTTGTAGATTTTTTTTTTATTTTAAGTAGTATTCTTTTTTATTTTTTTAATCTTTATTTTTTTGTTTCAAGCAGTATTTTTTGAAATGTAAGGGTTTAAAGTTAGCTAAACGTACAATTGACCAACTTTAAATCCTTATATCTCAGAAACTATTCCTCAAAATTCTAAAAAACAAAATTGCACATACTTTTATTTCTTAATTTGTCGAGAACTTTCCTGTTATTATATTTGGATGGAACCTATAATAAAATATTAAATTTAGAGAAAAGTTATAAGAAATTTTACGTAATAAACTTATGTAACAAAAAAAATATTAAAATTGTTTTAAAAATATTTTTATTTTGTCTAAGAATCCTTTTTCGTTTAGAGAATGAAACATTTGATAGTAATTAAATATGAAATTTCGTTTAATTATGTATGAAAGCTGGCTCAATTAAACCGAGAGTACTTAATTATTCAAGAATTAGAATTTAATTTGGTAAAAATTCAAGAATCTAAAACATATTAATGAATCTAATATGTATTTGTACCTCTATATTAATTCAAGATTTGTTCAAGTTTGAAAACTTAAAACATGTTAAATTGAAGTATTTGTAATCAAAAAACGTATTTATACATTATATATACAGGGTGTCCCATTATAAAACATCCAGTCGAATATTTCGAAAACCAAGTCTGGGAGAGAAAAATTTTTCAGACAAAAGTTATTTTGTTTCGAGGGGCCCATAAGATGATACCATTGGTTTGACCTTGAAGAATTATTTGAAAGTTACATGAAAGTCACCTCAATTTTTTTAAATGGCATTCCCTATTTTTTATTACATATTCTTGTAGCTGACTTCAAGAGCTTTCCAAAACACTATAATAAAGTATTTTTTTATTAAGTATTTTCCGAGTTATAAAGCTTGAAATAATTTCATAATTTTACATAAACTGTAAAATATCTCGTAAAATATTTACTTTTCGATGACCTTACCTCAATACTTTTATGCACAGAATAATGAGAGGAACCAATTGGTGTCAAGAAAACACATAGTTGTTTTTAAGAAAAAATATGCAATTTGTAACTAACAATTACATATTTTTTCTTAAAAACAACTATGTGTTTTCTTTACACCAATTGATTCCTTTCATTATTCTGTGCATAAAAGTATTGAAATAAGGTCATCGAAAAGTAAATATTTTACAATTTATGTAAAATTAAGAAATTATTTCAAGCCTTATAACTCGAAAAATATTTAACGAAAAAACATTTATTTATAGTGTTTTGGAAAGCTCTCGAGGTCAGCTACAAGAATATGTAATAAAAAATAGGGAATGCCATTTAAAAAAATTGAGGTGACTTTCATGTAACTTTCAAATAATTCTTCAAGGTCAAACCAATGGTATCATCTTATGGGCCCCTCGAAACAAAATAACTTTTCAAATGAAGGGAGACTAGTTGACGTCAAGCTGGCATATATAATTGGTGAGCTACGAGCCGACTTGGTTTGTCAGACTTACACCGCAGTGATTCACCAATTTTTTGAAATCTAAATTCGATTTCCATTTAGGGATAAATAGATCTAAACTTATAAGATGAAGAATTTATTGCGAAAAATATTACCTCAGCCAGGATTCGAACCTGGAACTCCCTCATTCCGTGCGGGTGTCATACCAATTCGACCACCGAGGCATGTGATAATATTTATCGCAATAATGCCTCGGTGGTCGAATTGGTATGACACCCGCACGGAATGAGGGAGTTCCAGGTTCGAATCCTGGCTGAGGTAATATTTTTCGCAATAAATTCTTCATCTTATAAGTTTAGATCTATTTATCCCTAAATGGAAATCGAATTTAGATTTCAAAAAATTGGTGAATCACTGCGGTGTAAGTCTGACAAACCAAGTCGGCTCGTAGCTCACCAATTATATATGCCAGCTTGACGTCAACTAGTCTCCCTTCATTTGAGTTTTAATTTCTACTGGCAAAGAAAATGATCGTACAAAATAACTTTTGTCTGAAAAATTTTTCTCTCCCGGGGTTGGTTTTCAAAATATTCGACTGGATGTTTTATAATGGGACACCCTGTATATATGACATAGTCAAAGTCTGTAACGTGGACGTTCCTTTTTTTTTTTTTTGTTCACGATGTGGAAACCTTTTATAGGTACCCCGGAGACCCTGGGGGGTCCCCGAGGTTATGTGGGACTCTCCTAGGATGAAAAGCAAGTCCCCCCCTTTTTTTTTTTTTTTTTTGACCCAGTGGAAATCTTTTATAGATACCCTGGAGACCCGGGGGAGTCTCCAGGGTTATGTGGGATTCTCCCAGGAGGAACAAGTCCCCCTGGGCCTACCCACTAAAACCACTGGGGGTGACCTCCATCTGCCTATTTGGGGGGACCTGGGAATCGCGTTCAGCATGCCACCAGTTCCCCCCGTTAGGCCGTGGCCGTGGTTGGCCCCTGCTCTAGGGGAGGGAGTAATTACACTCGCTCCCCATAGTTAACCGAAATCCCGGGGAAGGCCGGGTCACCACCGACCTTCCCCCGCCCTCCCCCAGATGTTATGAGGGGGAGGGCCGCCCCCCGATGTTGTTGGGGGGCCGGAGGTGGCTGGGGGCCCCCGCCCCCAGTCACCTCTTTTTCTTTTTCTTTTTCTCCTCTTGGACCCCCCCAGTAAGGGGGAGATCCTTAATAGAAGGAGACCGCTTTATGACGCCGGATGCGGCGTCCTTTGCGGCCTGGTATATTTCACAGGCCTCCTCGTCCGTCTCAGCCCTAGAAATACGTTCCAACAGGCGGCCGACACGTTCGAGGCGGACTGAGGGGTGGAGACAGGTTAACTTAAGATCCTCGACGGGATCCCCTATCTCCACCCTTGCCTCCTCCGTATTCCTGGGGGGGTCAGTGACCTCCTCAGGGGGAATGGCGGCTGTTGAGGGAGGGCCCTTCTTCCCAGGCCCCCCTTCTTCGCCTTCTCTATAGTTGGTAGAAGAGGGGGGTGAGCCCCCCTCTTCTCCTCCTCGACCTCCTTGGGAGACCCCAAGGGAGTAATCTCCTCCATGTCCGCCGCCGAGACTTTGGAGAGCGTGCTCTCCACAGATCCGGGGGCGGACCCAGCCACGGCCTCCGGAGACCGCCGACCCCCCAGGTGGTACCTCACACGGGAGCAGCGGAGCCCCCAATCCGGGTGCTCCGCCGCCAACCGCGCGACAACCCCCCTGATGAAGTCGACGGTCCTCCCGACATCCTCGAAATGATCAAGGGCGGGAGGGGGATAAACCACGATCTTAAGTCCCCTATCCCGGCCCACGGCCAATTTCAGATCCCCTGAGAACTTAGCTTCAGGATCCTCCTCCTCAATTCTTCCGGCCACTATATCCCACAGGACCCAACAGTGCGGCGGGGCGGTAGCCACCCCAACATCCCCGCCCCCCTCGACGGAAATTATGCCGCGACGGTGGACAAGGATGAGGGAAAAGAATTCCACCCCACCCATAACCTCCCGGGACCCCGGTAGGGGTGAACCCTCTGTTTTGGACCTGAGGGGGGGAGTGACCCCCCCCTCAAGAACCTTTGATTTCGGGAGGACCTTAGGGGGAACCTTGGTTCCCCCTTTGATCCCCCCCTCCTTTGCCGCAATGGTCGCCACCGAGTCGGCAGAGGGCGCACTCTCCGCCGGCTCGGTGGCAACATCAACCTCCATTTTCTCCCCCACAGGAGAGATCGTCCTACCGCAGGGCGAACCCTCCCGTGAGGGAAAGCCCACCACCATATTCTCCACCTGGGGAGGGGACACCCCAACAAGCGGCGGTCCCTCCCCAGGTACAACCGGGGAGGGGGTGAAGCCCCCCTCCCCTTCCTCCGTCTCCTCCTCCCTCCCCCGCGACGGGGAGGGACCACGGGGCACCGGTCCCACCGATACGGTGGCGAGCGGGTAGCCCCGCGTCGGCACACTGGGGGCAGTGTGCGGCCGGCGCCGCACACGCCCCCATATGGTGCCCCTCCGCGCCACACCGCAGGCAACAATTGCCCCGGTTGGCAGCGGAGGGACACAGTCTTCGAATGTGCCCCCGCCCCAGGCACTTAAAGCACCTGGGGGGGGGGGGCACTTACCTCCGGGGAGGTCTGCGTCCCGACAGAACGGGACGCAGGCCTCCCTTTACCTCTCACCACCGAGGCGTAGGTCCCGGTCGAAACCGGGCCTACACCTCCCGGACTGCTCTGGGAGGCACGCCCCCCAGAGCAGGAACACCTCAAGGACGACGGCTCCCCCAGTAACTGGAGGAGCCAAACAAACGCGTTTGACCAGAGTCCGAAACGCCTCCTCACCGACCGCAGTCGCATGATAGTGCGGGGGGCCTGCGTCGCACCCCCCGCACCGCCCGTCGTCCGATGACGACACGGGAGGGGCCGGGACACTACCCCCCCCCCCCGCGCCGGCCCCTGGGGCTCCGAGACCCCTGGGGCGGTAAGTGCGTCTTAGTCTTTATCATCACAACCATAGAAATGTGATTTTTTTACGTGGTTGTCTTCCACGGGAGGTTATATTGGAGACTCCACTCCTAGGTCGGTTGGGATAACCCCCCTCACGAGCCCGACCTGCCCGGGTTTTTTAACATGGTTTTCCTTCCATGTGTGAGCTCTTAGACCCCCAGGAGAGTTTCCTGGGGGAGCCCCTCCACCACGGCAAGGTGGCTCACAACGGAGGGGAAAGCAAGTCCCCCTGGGCCTACCCACTAAAACCACACCGGGGTGCCATTCCTTAGCCCATGGAGAGGGGTGGGTAGGCATCACCATAGGTATTCTTCCACCCACCCTTCGGGTCCTCGCTGGTCGTCTGGGACGACCTCTTCTTGGGGGAAGGGGAAGATGGAACTTCCCCTCTCTCATTGTCTGTCCTAACGGGGAAGGCCCGACACCCCGAGACCTTCCCCCGCCCCTCCCGGGTGATGTTGGGGGGGCCGTGGTGCCCCAGAGGCCCCAGCCTCTGGGACGACCACCCCACCGGGAGGGAGAGATGATAATGTTTCTCCCTCCCGGCTGACTTTACCTGGTAGGGGGAAGGGATCAGCGGGTCCCTCCCCCCGGGGGAACTCCCTGTTTTCGCTTAGAGCACCCAGCTTGGGTACCCCCCGGGAGTTCCCCCAACACCTCTCATCTCCGCACTCTCGACCGAGGTCGAACGTGCGGGCTAAACTGAAGGCGAGGAGGCCCCCTCATTGTGTCGGTCAGCCAACGGGTGGCTGACCGGCGGGCCTCCTCTCTGCAAAAAGGTAATCGCACGACCTCAAAAGGAGGTGTTGGTAGGATCCCCCATTAGACGCGGACGTTCCTAGAATAGACTGATGTGCGGAACAACCAAGCGTTTTGGTCCAAGTCTGAAATAATTTTTTGTTTCGGTTTTTGACTGATATGTTTTTAGTTTATCTTAGGAGTGACTAATATAAATTAAGATACAAAGATAGGAACTATATTAAAGGCTCATTAGATTAAAATCAATAAATACATAAATAAGAAGCCTTTCTTTGAGCCAATCTGTATATTGAAACGAAAGCGTCAATTACATAAAATAAAGTAAAATTAACTAAGAAGATAATATAAAAGATACACAAGATAAATATATGAAATAACATAAATATAATTAGACATGTTTCGGCTCACAGAGCCCTCTTCGGTAATATAAATTGTCGAAGTTATCAAAAAAATTTTTTTGTTAATCAAAAGTGAAAAAGTCATTGGTGTGTCTAAAATGTAGTCCGACGATGTTAAAATGGATAAAACGCAGTTCCATTGTCGTGAAATTGCAGAAGTCAAGTTTTTATAATTCAAAAAGTCGCAGACTCCAACGGTTTTTAAATGTCCGTGAAGCGATGACCGGTGATATGTTAAAAATTACTGTTGAAATGAACAAGAAGAAAATGTTTTAAAAATATTCTCAGAGTCATTATGTTCTTAGAAAATTGTAGAAAGATGGAATGAAGAAAAAGTGTAAATGTAATAAATTCGTATCGGATTAAATACCTGTTAATATCTACATATTCTCAGAGTAATAGCACAAGTTAAAGAGAAACTGTGTCAGTATCAGGATTGAAACGAAATGAACTCGAATCGAATAGGTCATCGCTTCAACGGTAACAATTCTTTACATGTGTTAAGAGGGGGTGACATTATTCGTATTTTTCATGTGTATGTCGTGACGTCAGGCAAGATTAATGTTATTATTTATGTTGTATTGTTTTGGCGAGCTCTGACAAAACATCAACATAAGCCTCATTTAGATGTTTTGAATCTTTTTGTAAATTAATGCTCCTTGTTTGAGATCTAATATGAATCATCTCTGATATCAATCTTTTTTGGTAGTTAGATTCTGTGTCTAAAATTGCGATATTATCCCAATCGAAAGAGTGATTATAGTCAAGAATATGCTCAGTGATAACAGAATGTTTCGAAGGATCCATCTTCACATTAGATCTATGTTCCCTTATTCTAGTGCCCAACTGTCTTTTCGTCTGTCCAACATAGGATGTATCACAGTCAATGCACTTGATTTTGTAAACAACATTGCTCCTTTTTAATTTGTTAATATGGTCTTTGTGGACTTTTATAATATTATTAAGTTTGTTGATGCATCGAAAACCCACATGTAGGTCAGATTTTTTTAAAAAGGGCGTAATTTTGTTGGTGACATTTTTTATGAAAGGTAATACCATATAAGATTTTTGAGCACCAACAAGATTGTCATTATTCAGTATTGTTTCTTTGTTATCTAGACTATAAGCATGTTTGCGAATTCTCCTATGTAGACATTCAAAGATCAAATTTAATGGGTAGCCATTGTTTATTAACAGATCGATGCAAAGATGGACATTTTTTTGGTGGAACTTAGGATGAGAAAGTAGAATTGCTCTGTCTATCAAGTTATAAATCGTTCCAATTTTATTCATAAATGGGTGTTCAGAAAAGAATGAGAGAAAACGACCGGAAAAAGTTTTTTTGTGATACCAATCAATGTAAATCTTATTGTCTTGAAGAATTAAGTTGAGGTCCAGGAAGCTGATTTGGTCGTTGACACACAGTTCAATTGTAAATTTAAGTCGCTCATGGTACTCATTAAATTTGTTAAGAATGAATTCTACTTTCTCTTTTGGAGCTGACATAATAATGTCATCGACATATCTGTAATAAAAGTTAAAGTGAAAATCTAGAGAGTTTAATATGGATTGTTCGAGATCGACCATGACAATGTCAGCTAGTATGGGGGATAGAGGAGAGCCCATGGGAGTGCCGAAACACTGCTTATAAATTTTATTGTTGAACAAAAAATATGTCGAGTTTATGATGAATCTGATAAAATTTATAAATTCGTCTCTCGGGATTTTGGTGGCGGGTTCAATGTATGTCCACCTATTCCTCAAACTGTCAATGGCAAGTTCTAAGGGAACATTGGTGAAAAGAGACACGACGTCCAACGAAAAAATAGTATCAAAGCTCGTCAAATCAAAACCTGACAGATTATTATATAGTTCCTTGCTATTAAGTACATTACTCATTGTCTTGGGAATACTGTTAGAGATAATGTTCTGAAAAAATGCACCTATGTTATGGAGCGCTGTATTGACAGAAGATACAATCAATCTAAAACTCAATTTTTCTTTATGTATTTTGGGGAGTCCATATGCTCTTGGGAGGAGAGAATCACTCGACCTAAGGCTGAAAAATTCGGATTTCTTAATGTAATCCTTGTCCAACCATTTTTTTAACGTGTTATTAAGAGTTTTTTCAATATTGGCAATAGGATTCTTTTTGACAGCAATGTAGGTATTTTTGTCTTCTAACATCTTTTCGACTTCAGAGATATAAAATCTATTGTCAAGAGCTACAGTAACATTGCCTTTATCTGCGCGAGTGAAAATGATTTCTGGGTGTTTTTTCTGGAATGTTAACGTGGCAGAATATAAAGATTCAATTCTAGTTTCTATTTTATTTGTTGAGTTTTTGTTGATGAAATCATATATTATGGGAATTGTGAAGTTTCTGATGGAAGCTAGTTTTATGGATGTGTTGATATTGATGCTCTTTTCATAATCTTTGATGTGGTTATGAATTGCCTTTCTTTTATTGAATTTAATGGGCAAACAAAAATTATGTCCCATTTGTAAAAGTCTCGAGACATAATCAGGAATATTGTGATCTGTCAAATTATGGAACCATTTTTCGTTGGTTTTTTCTAACGGATTGGAGGTAGATTGATCAAAAAGACGGGGATCTATAGAAATCGAAAAGGTGTTGTTGTTTGTGTGGGTAGCTGCATGACTGTTAATTTTCTCCAATCTGCCTCTATTGTCAACTGCACAAGAGTATGTGAGAGGTTTAATCTTGTTTAGCATATGATCTCTTTTTTTCTTTAATAGCCAAGCAAATTTCTTACCATGTTTTTTATCTAATCTGTCAATACATCGCTTAAATGGGGTAAAAAAATGGTTAGTTATGACATGCACATGTTCATGTGGGATGGAATTAGATAAACAAAGCGAATTTTTGATTAGATCTTTTTGTGTACGTCGAATCTAATATACTAATATAAATATATAAAAATATATTAGTCAAAAACCGAAATGCAAAACTATTTCGAGCTTTGACCAAAATGCTTGGTTGTTCCGCACATTGACCAGTCATCGACCAGTCAATTCTAAAAACAATTATATATATTGTCGTTAAAACTGCCATATTACAAAAAAAATCGTTGAAACTGCCCTTAGATATATTTATATACGTAGCGATATAATGGTTGTTTTAACGACAGTATATATCATTGTGTTAGCAATAGGCATCTTAGAGCGCACGTAGTATCATAAGTATAATGTATTCAGATGGCGTTAACAGGCGTATATAGTTTTCGTTTTTGTTTTTTATGTAGTTAGTTGGTTGGTTGTGCCTAACCGCGACGCTATCGCACGCGACTTTTCACACTCGTATCTTTTCACTGCTGTATAACAGTATTTGTGTTCATTAAACATATTAATTGTATCAGTGATTATTATCCTGTGCACCCACCTTCCACACTCCCATCACATTGTAGCAATATAACCGTTGTTTCAACGACCAAGTCATAATAATATAATTTATGCCATTATTATTATAGTTTATTATTATAGTCGTTGAAACTACCTTTATGTATCAAAAAAAAATATTTTTTATAAAAAAATTAAAAATAAATAAAAAAAAAGTTTTTCCTTGTAAGACCTTTTAAAAAGTTTGATAGTATAAATTGAAGAATAATACATAATTTTAATAAGTTTTTAAAACTAGACTTTATTTCATTTGTTTTTCTTTTCCTTTCTTTTGTTAATAATAAACTCGCGGGTCAGTTTCGTGAATTTGGCGTTGCGCGTGAACTTGGCGTGAGTCCGTGTTTCTTAATAATTAATATTTCTCTTTTACATAAAAAAAATTAATATTTTTTTAAAAGATTAAAATAGATTATACTCCTGCTGAGTATTGTAAAATGCTTATAGTTTGCGGTGAATGCGGTAAAAATGCGACTGCTGCTGCACGAGAGTACGCAATACGTTATCGAGAGCATAGAGCTCCGACTAAAAATGTAATTTTGCGATTAATAAATCGAGGAAGACAAACAGAATTTCCAGTACCTATACGCAAAGATGTTGGTGCCGAACGTGAACGACACGCTCGTACAAATGAAAATGAAGAAGCAGTTTTGGAAATGTGTGAACAAGATCCATCTACAAGCATACGTAAAATGAGTTAAAGATTAAATATCTCTTAGTGCTCAGTGCAACTTATCTTAAAAGAAAACAGAATGCATGCGTATCATTTTACAAAACTTCAAAATTTATTACCGCAATATTATGCACGCAGAATTAATTTTTGTACATGGCTATTGGCACAAAAACCGAATTTCATTGAAACAATTTTGTTTTCGGATGAATCTTGTTTTACGCGCGAAGGTTGTTTTAATACGCACAATTCTGATATTTGTAGTAATGAAAATTCATATAAATATCATATTCAAAATTATCAACATCGTTTTAGTGGACCGGAATACAGAATAATTTAATAGTAAGTTCTCTGTTTATTGTATGTATTATAGCTTGTGTAACAAAAATGATGTAATATCTTCAACATTAAATTACAGATTGGACCGTTTGAAATGCCTATAAGGCTTGATGGCAACGTTTATAAAAATTTTTTAGAAAATAATTTACCAGGATCGTTGGAAGATGTTCCATTAAATATTCGACAACGGCTTGTTTTCCAACATGATGGTGCATCACCACATAATGCGAGATGTGTTCGTCAGTCTTTGAATAAAAAATTTCCAGAAAGATGGATAGGACGATAGTGGTCTTATAAGTTAGTCAGCACGATCACCCGATCTGATGCCCTTGGATTATTTTTTATGGGGTCATATTAAAGAATATGTATACAACAGCCAATTAACAATCGCGAAGAATTGCAGAAGATAAAATCATTGAAGCAATTGCTACAGTAACACCGAACATGGTTGCAAATGCAGTCTACGGCGACGTGCACAATTGTGTATTGAATGCGATGGTGGCCATTTCGAACAATTATTGTAAAAAATTATTTAATTTATTATTTAATTTGTTAAGTTAGAATTTGTTTTGTTGTTATTTAATAACAAATATGTTGAATATGTTAAAATTGTTGATTTGTTAAGATTTGTTAAATTAAAATGTTAAATGTGTTTGATTTCTAATTACTTATTAAATTACTTTCTACTTGAACGATTGCAATCTATATTTCATTGCAAACATTCCAAAATATCATTTGACCATTTAACAGTTAAAGTTAAAATATGTCGCAAATTTTCACAATCATTTCTGAGATGCGTTTAACTCTTGCATCTAGCATTCATTATTTGTGGAGAAATGTAATGCAATGTGTAGAGAAGCGAGGAAACGTAAATGACAACGTTATTGTAAATTTATAATATCACAATAAGAATATCCCATTCAAGGGCACTTAGGGGCACTTGTCTTATTGCCGTGCCTGAGCGCGCAAAATCTCAGCCCTGTTATTCGTGAAATATAATCGCTTTCCGTTTAAAAACTATTAAAGCCTCGACATTTTTGCATTAGGATTTTCGTCTCGAAATGTTCTAAAGAATCTATCATTAAAAGGAAGTTCGGTGATTTTAGGACACCCTGTATAATGTATAATTACGTTTTTGATTACAAATGCTTCAATTTATAATATGTTTTAAGTTTTCCAACTTGACCAAATCTTGAATAATATACATGTACAAATACAGATTGGATTCATTAACATGTTTTAGATTCTTGAAATTTGACCAAATTAAATTCTAATTCTTGAATAATTAAGTATTTTTAATTTCATTAAACCAGCTTCCATATTAAAATACACATGATTTTATATTATGTATAACTGTATAAAGGTAGATATGACGACAGTCGTGGAAACTGCCTTTATACCGCGGTGTTTTTTACGACGGGCGTGAAAACTGCCAAATGTCGTCGAAGCTGCCTAGTTGTACTTGAAAATGTCGTTGAAACTGCCCTTGAATATATATATATATATATATATATATATATATATATATATATATATATATATATATAAACATTAATAGATACATATTAACAGACAATATTTACAAAATATTAATACCTATAAAACTACAATAATTAATAGTTCACACAATTTAATTAACGGTACACAATAAAATGTACGATGTTACGTATTAAACTGATGCTCGCAAAGCGATGGCATTTTATATTTCCTCCAACGATAAAATTATTCGTCTTATAGACCTTTAAACTTGTTTTAAGTTTTATATAAGTGCTCAAGCTATATGTGATGAAAACTTTCGTGATTATATATGGATATGTCCTCCAAGTGTATTCCTCATCTTTTGATTACAGGAAAATGCGTTGCGCGAAGAGATCGAGCGCATGGGCCGATACAAATAGCGTACGTACGGAGGCGTTTATAATTAATTCTTGAAAATGATATTACGGAACATAACTTTAATATACATGGATGAATTCGTAAAAAAATAACCTTTAATTTGGTGAAAACAAAAATTCAAAATTTTGAAAAAAAAGTTAGAGGAGCAAGGTTTTTTAAAAAATAAAAAAAAGTAAAAAAATTTTTTTACATTATTTTATAGTACTCATCAAGCCATTTAATACCCAGTTTGAATTTTTGTTCTATCTTTCTTAGTTTCGGAGATATTTACTCCAAAAGAGAAAAACCGATTTTTTTCAAAGAGGTGTTTCACCCCCTAAAAGGCCGTATGGGCACGTATAAAAAAAAACGTATCCCCTATTTTGATCTGGAGAACAACATATTAGAAGCTCATCAAAATCGGAAGGGGACACTTCCGACACCTTCCTTGTAAGTACAAATCTATATCCATGACCCCCGTATCCTCCGCATCCCCTTTTGTGGACCTCCCCCCCCCCAAAGTCCGGGGGGGCAAGCAAAAGAAAAAGAAGAGGTGACTGGGCTTCACCCAGTCACCTCTCTAGCCCCCCACAACATCGGGGGGCACTTGTAGTTTCCCCCCCCTCTTAACATCTGGGGGGGATTGGGGGGGAGCACCATCGGCCGGCCGAGAGCGGGGGCTCTCGGTCGCGCCGATCCCCCCCAGCGTGGTGGAGGAGGAGCCGCTGGTCACGGCTCCTCCTCCAAATTACGAGAAGAGGCCTGCACGGACTTCATCCGTGCAGGCCAGCCCGAGAGGGGGAGAGAAGCATGCCTTTAGGTGATTCCTCTCCCCCTCTCACTAAGGGCCAGGCTCGTTTGACCCGGGGGGGTTTTAGTGGGTATGCCGGCTAAATACGGTGAGTCCCACATAACCCGAGGGGTTCCCCCGAACCCCTCGGGTATCCATAAAGGATTTCCCTCTCGACAACAAAAAAAAAAGGATCATGAAAGCTATTTTTTTTATCAGGATGGCACCCACCCCCCACCCCTTTGGGACAAAGGGGCGGGGGTGAGTTAAAAATCTTAAATAGAATGAGGGGTCGAGTGAGGGCTCGTTTGAAAGGTCTTTCCAAGACGAGAACAACGCGGGGTCACTGAGGTCTTTACGATTTTTTTTCACAGAGTTATGATTATTTAAATATTTCTACTCAAATTTTGCGATAACGCGAGGGTCCACAGTAAGGACGTGATGGCTATTAGACTTCGCGTGTTTAATGTTCGCGGACGCGCGTAACGGAGATCAAGACTCTGAGATTCGTCACTTTCCCAGTATTTTGTGACTCCAAACTTGCTCCGTTTTACGCGTGCGCGCGCGCGAGCATGTGTGTGTAGGTCAGTGGGTCTGTTTACAATAAGTGTTCAACCTTCTACAGTTTGGCAATGGGCCAAACGATCATAAAAATTGGTTTGAACATTTTGTAATATTTCGGGAGTAATTAATGCCACTTCGTCAATAATCCGTACTTGTAAGTCATTAAGACTTTGAGGTTTAATTTTATACACTCGATCTTTTAGATAACCCCAAAAGAAAAAATCTAGGGGAGACAGATCAGGTGACCTGGGTGGCCATTTGATTGCACCCCTCCTTCCTATCCATCTTTCAGGAAAAGTGTTGTTTAAAAAATTCCGCACTTGTAATGCAAAGTGTGGAAGGGCACCGTCCTGCTGAAACCAAACGGAATCAAAATCTGGATCAAAAATGTTGCGAAGAGTTGGTACAATATCGTCACGGAGCATTGCCTCATACTTTTGTGCTGTTAGATTTCCATTAATAAAGAAGGGCCCTATTATGTGCTCTCCAACTATTCCAGCCCAAACATTTAGTTTTTGTGGATATTGGCTTTTGGATTCTCTCATCCAATGCGGATTAGAATCACTCCAATATCGACTGTTGTGTCTATTCACTGAACCGTCTAAGATAAACGTAGCCTCGTCTGAAAAAACAATCTTGTTATGAAATTCCGGTTGATCATCAATTTTCTGCATCATTATGTCACAGAATTCGAGTCGGCAATCAAAATCATGTGCGACTAATTCCTGGACAAGATTTATTTTGTATGGATGAAATTTGGTATTTTTGAGAACACGTTGAACGGATTTATAGCTACAGTCATGAGCTTGGGCAGCTTTTCGAGTAGAGGTATTGGGACCTTCTACGAATGATTGTAATATCTCTATCGAGTTATCTTCATTTGTAGCGATCTTCGGTCTACCCGATCTTTGTCGATCCCTAACGCATCCTGTATCTTGAAAACGATTACATGTTTTCAGTACAGTGGCTACAGAGATCTCTTGCCGACCTTGCCGAAACTCTGCATTAAATAAATCTCGGACGACTCGAAATGACCGTTCGCGGTCACCGTATCCTCGCATCATCAAAAGAGTAATACGTTCTCTTTCTGTAAGCGCCATTTCAATGCAATCCGGTAGGCTACCCGACACTCGTTTAATTACTGTTTATTACTGTTTATTACTGTTTATTACTGTGGCCACGAGTAAGTTAAGCCGAAAAAAAAAAAAATTGGTCAAGCCGTTCTGGATATACAAACGGTCAAAAAGTGATGTTTTTCATGAAAAATTGTTCTCTGTCCGCAGTCATGTATGTACTTCTCTTCTCTCTTACCTTTCACTCACACCTTCCCCAACTTCCACTCACCCTCCCCTCCCCTCATTTCCCTTTCTCACCACGCCCCCCTTCCTCCCCTCCCCCTCTCTATTTTTTCATTTTTTTCGCTTTTCTTACACTTTTTTATCATCTTTCACCCCCTCTCACTCTTTCACACTCTTTCTGGTGTATCAGGAGACGCGGTAGCGTCTCCGGCCATGTTCAAAATTTTGGACGCTACTAGTCTCTTATCCAGAAAGATTAGAATCGATTTTTTGGGATACAGAACTATTAAAATATAAAAAATTTTGAAATGCATGTAGCATATTCTGAAAGGTGGCATCGCCACGAGTAAGTTAAGCCAAAAAAAAAAAAAATCGGTCAAGCCGTTCTGGATATACAAACGGTCAAAAAGTGATGTTTTTCATGAAAAATTGTTCTCTGTCCGCAGTCATGTATGTACTTCTCTTCTCTCTTACCTTTCACTCACACCTTTTTTTTTTTTTTTTTGATTACCCAGGGGAAATCCTTTATGGATACCCGAGAGGCCCGGGGGGACCTCTACGGGTTATGTGGGACTCACCGGAGGGGAAAGAAGTTCCCCTCCGGCATACCCACTAAAACCCCTGGGGGTGACCATCTCTAGCCATTGGAGAAGGGGAGCTGGGCATCACCCAATGGCATTCATCCAGCTCCCCTTCTGGCTCGGCCTCCAAATTAGACGGAGGCCTCAAACTCGGGGGGAGGGAGTGCCAGGGTCTCGTAATAGCACTCCCTCTCCGGTATTATAATATTCTACACTGGGGAAGGCCGGGTTACCTCGACCTTCCCCCGCCCCCCCAGATGTTAGGAGGGGGGCCGCCCCCGGATGTTGTTGGGGCTAAAGGCGACTGGAGGCCCCCGCCCCCAGCCACCTTTACATTTGGACTCTAGCCCCCCGCTTCTTCTTCTTCTTGGGGTGGAGATCTGGGGGGGGGGGAGAATCCTCCCCCTTCTTCCACCCCTTGACGAAGAAGCGGTTGGCTTCCAACGCGTATACAGGAGGGGACTTTTTAGTCCCCCCTCCCAACTCCTCTACCTTGGTGCACCTGCCGTAACCTGGGGGAATCCCAGTCAGACAGGTGCACATGAGCCCCCAACCCGGGTTAGCACGAGCAACAGACTGAGTTGCCTCGATAATAAACAGGGCAGTGGCCCACCGACCTTGGGGGAGAGCGTCCACAATGAAGTCGATAAATCTCATTGTAGCTCTCTCCTCAGACCACTCAACTGCGCATAGACCCCTCGCAATCGAGGGGTCCCGCGCACGCACCGCCCCCACCACCTCATCCCAAACCAAACGGAGGGACGGGTAGGGGGGGTTATCCACCAAAGAAGTTCCCTTTCTGGGGGCCTTCACCGGGGGGGGGGGGATAAAAGCGGAGGCCTAAGAATACGGCCCCGTGCTCTAGTCCCACCGTTTCCACATACTCTTCAAGAGTTTTCTCTTTCTCCTTGGCCACCACATGCTCTTCCGGAGTGGTGGCCGGGGCATCGTCCTAAGAGGGCTTTACCCCCATCTCCTTATCGGTCAGCCTCTCAAGGCTGACCGATGGGAGGAGGTGGGAAAGTTTGATATCTTCCACCTCCCTCCTAACCTCCTTGGTGACCCCTGCCGGCATCGAACCGGCAGGGGCCATCTCAGTGGAAGGAAGGAGGGGTTCTCCCCCTCCCTCCTCACCAGCCTCCATGGGGGGAAGAGAAGACTTCCCCCCCATCTCCTCTACCTCCATTGCCTCAGACTGGGGAGGAGGCACCCCGTCCGAAGACGGGGGCCCCTCCCCAGGAACCGTAGAAGAGGAAGGGGATTGAATCCCCCTCCTAATTCTCTTCGGGAGGAGTGGACTCTCCTGTGGAGGGGAGCCCATCACCTCCGCCACCTCCTCCTGAGGAGAGGACACCCCAACAAGTGGGGGCCCCTCCCCAGGAACAACCAGGGAGGGGGGTGAAGCCCCCTCTCCTCCCCAATAACAACCGGGGAAGGGGGAGAGGCCCCCTTTCCCTTCTTCCTCTTCCTTCTCCCTCCCCCGCGACGGGGAGGGACCACGGGGCACCCACTCCCACCGATACGGTGGCGAGCGGGAAGCCCCGCGTCGGCACACTGAGGGCAGTGTGCGGCCGGTGCCGCACACGCCCCCACATGGTGCCCCTCCGCGCCGCACCGCAGGCAACAGTTGCCCCGGTTGGCAGCGGAGGGACACCAACGTCTAATGTGCCCCCGCCCCAGGCACTTGAAGCACCTGGGGGGGGGGCACTTACCTCCGGGGAGGTCTGCGTCCCGACAGAACGGGACGCAGGCCTCCCTTTACTTCGAACAGCCGAGGCGTAGGTCCCGGACGAAGCCGGGCCTACGCCTCCCGAACTGCCCTGGGGGGCGCACCCCCCAGGGCAGAAACACCTCGAAGAAGTTGGCTCCCCCAACAAGTGGAGGAGCCACGAACATGCGTTTCGGACCAGGGCCCGAAACGCCTCATCAGCGGCCGCAGTCGCATGATAGTGCGGGGAGCCTGCGCCGCACCCCCCGCACCGCCCGTCGTCCGATGACGACGTGGGGGGAGCCGGGACTCTACCTCCCCCCACGCCGACCCCTGGGGCTCCGAGACTCCTGGGGCGGTAAGATTCTACTATTATTAATCATCCTGTTCCATAAAAATGTAATTTTTTAACGTGGTTGTCTTCCACGGGAGGTTAATTCAGAGACTCCACTCCTAGGCCGGCTGGGATAACCCTCCTCACGAGCCCGACCTGCCCGGGTTTTTTAACATGGTTTTCCTTCCATGTGTGAGCTCTTAGACCCCTGGGATCTCTCCCAGGGGAGCCCCTCCACCACGGCAAGGTGGCTCACAACGGAGGGGCCTTTCACTCACACCTCCCCCAACTTCCACTCACCCTCCCCTCCCCTCATTTCCCTTTCTCACCACGCCCCCCTTCCTCCCCTCCCCTCCCCCTCTCTATTTTTTCATTTTTTTCGCTTTTCTTACACTTTTTCATCATCTTTCACCCCCTCTCACTCTCTCACACCCTTTCTGGTGTATTTATCATTTATTAAAAATTTTTAAAAACCACCCTTTGAGGGTGAAAGGACCCCGTACAAAATGGCTTGAAGTTGGACCTCACTAAAAATTTCTAAATTTTTGATATGTTGTAGATTATGACCTCCTTATGAAAAGTCCAAATGGTCGCAAGACCCAAAAATGAACAGTTTTCGAGATATCGAAGTCAGAAAGTCTTAAATCGTTCCTAGGAACACCAGTGAGCGCGCATGTTTCTAAGGCTGTTTTGTCCACGCGCACTCTCCTGTATGAATGGGTATGTGTGTGTGTGTGTGTGTGTGTGTGTGACGATGTGTGATCACGATGTGTGTGTGTGTGTGTGTGTGTGTGTGTGCGTGTGCGTGCGTGTGTATTTGTGTGAGAGAGAGAGAGAGAGAGAGGCGCGTGTATACGAGGGGCTATCAAAAAGTAATGCCTCCACCCTTATAACTCCCGTTCTAATGGACCGATTTAAATGAAACAAGTCTAAAAATGAAGAATAGAGTGTATTGAATAAATTACAATAGTTATTTTTCGACGTAGTCGCCGTTGAGATCGACACATTTTTCCAGACGTAAAATCCATTTCTTGAAGGCGTCGGCGTAAAAATCTGGAGTTTTTTTTCGTATCCAATCGCGTATAAATTCCTTCACCTGGTCATCAGATTCGAACCGAATACCTTTTAAGTCTTCTTTCAACTTGGGAAACAAAAAAAAATCACTTGGGGCCAGGTCTGGACTGTATGGAGGGTGTAAAACAGTTTCAAATTGGAGGCGCTCGATTTTGGCACGCACCCTTCGTTTGTTAAAAATTCTATCACGGCGCGTTGCTTCAACCGAATCGTCAAACTAGTATTCATTTTACTACCTATAAAACACAAACACGTGAACCGAACATAACAAAACTTGGCATACTGGTCGACAAAAGAATGATGAACACGATGCCGCAACGCTCAAATGTCTATCCCCACCCATTTCAAAGTTATAAGGGTGGAGCATTACTTTTTGATAGCCCCTCGTATGTTTATTTTTTTGTAACCACCAATGATTTGTGGACAGTTGCTCAAGAGTGTCTGCAGGCTACCCGTTCAACCATATAACTCTTTTTTTACTGGAATTCGCTCGACATATAGTGACTTGAGCGGTTATTTAATTCCAAGACATTTAGAGAGTAGTCATAGTAGTCGTCATCGTGATCGCCAACTTCATCATCATCGTCATCGTACCTTACACACACACACACACACACACATACCCATTCATACAGGAGAGTGCGCGTGGACAAAACAGCCTTAGAAACATGCGCGCTCACTGGTGTTCCTAGGAACGATTTAAGACTTTCTGACTTCGATATCTCGAAAACTGTTCATTTTTGGGTCTTGCGACCATTTGGACTTTTCATAAGGAGGTCATAATCTACAACATATCAAAAATTTAGAAATTTTTAGTGAGGTCCAACTTCAAGCCATTTTGTGCGGGGTCCTTTAATATCTCAAAAACAGTACATTGAAAAAATACGGTACTTGTATCGTTAATTAACATTTCTTATGGGGTTAATTTACTGCTCAATAAAAATTTTCAAAAACCACCCCTTGGGGGTAAAATTTAATATCTCGGAAGCGGTGCATTGTAAAAATATGAAACATGTGCCGTTAATTAAGGTTTTTTAAGGGGTCAATTTACCATTTATTAAAAATTTTCAAGAACCACCCCTTGGGTGTGAAATTTAAAATTTCGGAAACGGTGCATCGCAAAAATACGGAGCCTGTGTCATTAATTAAGGTTTTTTATGGGGTTAATTTATCATTTATTAAACATTTTCAAAAATTATCCCTTGGGGGTGAAATGTAATGTCTTGAAAACGGTGCATCGCAAAAATATGAGACATGTGTCGTTAATTTAGGTTTCTTATGGGGTCAATTTATCGTTTATTAAAAATTTTCAAAACCCCCCCTTGGGGGTAAAATTTAATATCTCTACTTAAACATTGTATTTTGCACCGGGAAATTTTAAACTCAGTTTCGATTGTGACATAATGTGTGTGAGATTTGTTGTGTGATGCGTGATCAGCGAAAAATTGCCGGTCATTTGGCAAATGATCTTTACATTATTGTTGCTCACTGATGAAGGCTCCGTGTAGCCGAAACGTTTGAATTTTGAATTTGTATGGTTTGTTCGAATCTGTATTATTTTGCGTTATTGTGTTAAGAATGTCACCGTAACATTAAATCATAGCACAACATTAAATTTGTTTTATTTATATGTAGGCGGTCATTTGCCTTCGTTTTGGCTCGTTTCAATTACATTGGCCTTTATTTATTTGTCAAGTTGTTATTTTCTATACGAGCGGAATTCTTTACACAGTTATTCTTGCGCTGGCCTGAAAATGCGTGCTTTTAGTCATCCTGTTTATTACCACACATATAATATAGATTATATTCGTTCCCATTACGGAAGAAAAACAGCTGAGTACCTAAAAGAATGGCTTGACACTAATTACAAATTAATAACAAGCATCTCCAGATTACAGTTTCTCAAAGGTTGCAAATTACATCGGGTTTTTCCCCAACACTTGAGTCATTCTTGCAAGGTACATTTCCACCTTTATCATTACAAATCTCAAAGGAAATTACACAAGACAATTTTGAAGTTTAAGAACGACATACTAAACACAGAAATTTACGACTTACATAGAAGAGTGTGGCGTTTTAGAGGGGTTGTAGTGAGACTGTCCGGGAGTCTTACGAAGAATTTACCCGGCAGGGTTTGGAAGACGGTTATTGCAGATTGCTCACGCGTTTTTTATAACCACCATAAACGACAATGGCTGTTACACAAGAAAAAGTTTTTTTGGTTAATTAAAAAGAAACATAATGAATACATTGACAACATCAAACCTATTAATTTTTCAATAGAATGTGACGATAAGGGAAAGGTGACCAAAATTAGTAAGGATATTGGTAACCAGAATACCACTAGCCGGGAGGTTTTACTAAAACCCCAAAATTTCCGTTCAACCACATGCAATCCATTAAAGGTGACTAATAATAAGTGGTTCATCAACCTAACAAATACGCCCATCCCCGAGGAGGTGTCAGGTTTATTACAACTGGGTGATAGGTTTAGTTTGCCGGATACTTTTGACCCGAAAGGGTCAATTTTGTGCTGCATCAAAGACTTAGAAACGTTTTCCGTGGTTAATAGGATTCCCTCCAATAATAGATTTTTTGATCCCTTCCTACCGGTCTTTCATGATATGTTAAAACCTAAAGACAAAATTGTTTCCCCACATGATTTGCTTTTAACAATGTATAAAAAAACAATCGCCTTTAATATACAACACCCTGATATTTTCTTTACTAGAGCCGACAAAGGAAATGTAACTGTAGCAATTGACAGACAATTTTACTTTGAAGGAGTGCTGTCAGTTTTAAATGACAAAGAAACATACATGATTGTAAATAGAGATCCATCGAAGAATATAGAAACTAAATTAAATCAATTACTAAAGAGATGGTTATCGAAAGAATACATTTCCAAAAGGGAGTTTCTTACGTTAAGGTCCAGCGACGCCCCCCTTCCGAGGGCTTATGGGCTGCCAAAAATTCATAAAAAAGACGTTCCCTTTAGAATTATCGTGTCATCTCTCAACAGTGCTTTATATGAATTAGCGTCTTTTTTAAATAAAATTATTTCCAAGAGTATACCCCCTCCTTCCAGTCATGTAAAAAACAGTTTCAGTTTACACGATGTGCTTATGGGAACAAAACTAGAGGAATCAGATACCATGTTTTCCTTGGATGTGGCTTCCTTGTTCACCAATGTGCCATTAGATTTGGCCTTGCAGGGGATTACAGAACGTTGGAGCCATATAGAACGGAACACCAAACTACCACTAACAGAATTCAATTGCGCCTTAAACTTAGTCCTTACTTCCACTTTCTTCAGGTTCAACAAGCTAATTTATAAGCAAACGTTCGGCACTCCCATGGGCTCCCCTCTGTCACCCATCATGGCGGATCTGGTGATGAGCATGTTGGAAGGATCTGTTCTTTCCTCTGTTAATGTCACTCCAACCTTTTATTTCCGTTATGTGGATGACATTGTTTTGGCCGCCCCTAAACATCTTACAGGTGTTTTTCTTGACAAATTCAATAGCTATCACAGTAGACTTAATTTCACCTTAGAACTCGAAACGAACAATACGCTCAATTTCTTGGACCTGAAACTTATAAACAAAGATAACACCATTTTCATTGATTGGTTCCATAAAGATACGGCTTCTGGTAGATTTTTGTCTTTCCTTTCTAATCATCCACTTTGCCACAAAAGGGGTACTATCTTTGGCTTGGTGGACAGAGCGATCCTTCTTTCACATCCTGATTTCTTCGAGAAAAACTTACATTGGTGCATAACCTCTCTATTAGAAAATGGATACCCTCTCCATGTCATTTTTAAGCACATTAATAAAAGAATTAACACCCTTAGCCAGAGGATTAGACAAAGATGTGTTTCATTACCGTACATGGCTACTGAGGAAAATAAAAAATACCTCATTTTGCCTTTCATCAACAACATAATCAATCCGATTAAAAAAGCCATTGTCGGTTCAAACATCGCTTTAGGGTATCACAGCATCAATCGATTGTCGCGTTTTATTCATCCGCACTCTGAAAAATACACAAATATGGAAATGAATGGAGTGGTGTATAAGATAGGATGCAAGGACTGTGATGCGACATATGTTGGACAAACGAAAAGAAAAGTTAAAACCAGAATTAAAGAACATGAAAATAACAGGAAACTCGAACCTTCTAAACACTCGGTAATAACCGAGCATATGTCCCATCTCAACCATCAGTTTGATTGGAATAAAGTCGATGTGTTAGACGTGGAACACCATTACCATAGGCGTCTTATTAGTGAAATGATTCACATTAAATTACAAAAAAATGGCATTAATTTACAGAAAGACACTGATATGTTGGATGGGGCATATGACAGCATTTTAGAGCGTCTTGCGAATAAACCCCCACCCGTTCACAACAGCGAGAGCGACACTGGTGGTAATAAATAAGAACATTATTTTCATAACGTTGTCAACGCTCTCTCTCCTGGCAGTCATTAGTGTCGTGTCACGAGGCGTCCTTTTAACACAGAATGTATAAGATATAATAAGAAAAAGTACCTAAGTTCTCTGTGCTTTATTTGGGCGCACAACAATGTTTGCCAATATGTAAGTATTAGTGGACTTACATAATCATCCACAATACATATATAAAAAATCGCGAAATTTTCAAGACTTCTAATCGGAGTTTATTGTACACAGAACACTTTCGAAACGCACGGGACAGGACATTTTTTTGACGCACCAGCGAGGGGCTTGGACTTAAAAATTTTTTTCTTCCCATCTTATTTGTACCACCCGGACTATCTTATTCTCGCCATCCAACGAAGAATAATGTTCGTACTCTTTTACCCATTGACTTTTTATTACTCAATTAACCCGCTATACCTGTCCGCGCTACTTAAACATTGTATTTTGCACCGGGAAATTTTAAACTCAGTTTCGATTGTGACATAATGTGTGTGAGATTTGTTGTGTGATGCGTGATCAGCGAAAAATTGCCGGTCATTTGGCAAATGATCTTTACATTATTGTTGCTCACTGATGAAGGCTCCGTGTAGCCGAAACGTTTGAATTTTGAATTTGTATGGTTTGTTCGAATCTGTATTATTTTGCGTTATTGTGTTAAGAATGTCACCGTAACATTAAATCATAGCACAACATTAAATTTGTTTTATTTATATGTAGGCGGTCATTTGCCTTCGTTTTGGCTCGTTTCAATTACATTGGCCTTTATTTATTTGTCAAGTAAATAATAATAATAATAATAATAATAATAAAATTTATGTTAATTGAATTTATCGCTTAATTTTTCGTTCTAATGTAGATATTTAATAAAATATTCAATTTACTTACTAAGTAAAATTTATAACATTGTCCTTTAACTTCAAAAACTTCTAAGTTTTTAAATAAATCTAATAAATAAAATTGAAAGTGATAATAAATATTTTTTCAATTTTTGATCTCTCTATACTAAACGATAAGAAATTAATCCTAATCCATCTCATCCAAATAAAATTCTAAGTAATTTAGGTCTAATGATTATTAATATTATAGACATAATCTTCAATATATAATCTTAAATAAAATATTAATATAAATACTATTAATATAAAAACTATTAAAAATAAATAATATTTATAATAATAATTTAAGATAATTTAAATTTTTATATTAATCCTACAAATTAATATTTTATTTAAACTACCTAAATTTTTAATTATTATTTTAATAAAATAAACTTAAATTAATTAAAATTTTAATTAATGGTCAAGAATAAATTAATAAAATTATATATTCCTTTAAAAAAATTGTAAATGTGTAATTTGAATTTAAATATATTTTTCCGTGTAAAATATATGAATATAAATACCTCTGTGGTGTATTTTGTTTGTAATAATATGTATAATAATAAAATTTATGCTAACTGAATTTATCGCTTAATCTTTCGTTCTAATGTAAGTATCCATTCTTAAAAAGTCTATGTTATATCGATTTTCGCAAGTATTGTTGTCACTTTTCCGCGATGCTGATTGGTTATCTCAATGCTCTGTGCTGTGCGCGTTACTTCAAATCGATAAAAGCTTGTCATGGTTAAGCGTGACACATGTGACAGATTATGATTGTATTTCTCTTTGGATCTTTGCGCGTGTTATATGTGTACAATATATTAAGCTAGCGGCACACGATGCTATTTTATCTGCTGGATTGCTCGCGTGCGTCTGTGCTGGCAATATTTTTTTCTGTTAAACTGAAAATTATGTAATCTGTTGATCACGCTGTTGACTGATCTGCTGAATTTCTGTAAAAATCCAGCATTAAATTTCATGCCCAAGGGGTGGTTTTTGAAAATTTCTAATAAATGGTAAATTGACCCTATAAGAAACCTTAATTAACGGCACATGTCTCATATTTTTATAATGCACCGTTTTTGAGATATCAAATTTCACCCTCAAGGGGTGGTTTTTGAAAATTTTTATTGAACAGTAAATTAACTCCATAAGAAACTTTACTAACAACACAGGTCTTGTATTTTTGCCGTGTACCGTTTTTGAGATATTAAATTTCACCACTGAAGGGTGGTTTTTGAAAATTTTTAATAAGTGTTGGAAAATTTTTATTAAACAGTAAATTAACTTCAATAAGAAATCTTAATTAACGACACAGGTACAGATATTTAGTAACAAAAATTTATCAGGAGACGCGGTAGCGTCTCCGGCCATGTTCAAAATTTTGGACGCTACTAGTCTCTTATCCAGAAAGATTAGAATCGATTTTTTGGGATACAGAACTATTAAAATATAAAAAATTTTGAAATGCATGTAGCATATTCTGAAAGGTGGCATCGCCACGAGTAAGTTAAGCCAAAAAAAAAAAAAATCGGTCAAGCCGTTCTGGATATACAAACGGTCAAAAAGTGATGTTTTTCATGAAAAATTGTTCTCTGTCCGCAGTCATGTATGTACTTCTCTTCTCTCTTACCTTTCACTCACACCTCCCCCAACTTCCACTCACCCTCCCCTCCCCTCATTTCCCTTTCTCACCACGCCCCCCTTCCTCCCCTCCCCTCCCCCTCTCTATTTTTTCATTTTTTTCGCTTTTCTTACACTTTTTCATCATCTTTCACCCCCTCTCACTCTCTCACACCCTTTCTGGTGTATTTACCATTTATTAAAAATTTTTAAAAACCACCCCTTGAGGGTGAAATTTAATATCTCAAAAACAGTACATTGAAAAAATACGGTACCTGTGTCGTTAATTAACATTTCTTATGGGGTTAATTTACTGCTGAATAAAAATTTTCAAAAACCACCCCTTGGGGGTAAAATTTAATATCTCGGAAACGGTGCATTGTAAAAATATGAGACATGTGCCGTTAATTAAGGTTTCTTATGGGGTCAATTTACCATTTATTAAAAATTTTCAATAACCACCCCTTGGGTGTGAAATTTAAGATTTCGGAAATGGTGCATCGCAAAAATATGAGACATGTGCCGTTAATTTAGGTTTCTTATGGGGTCAATTTATCATTTATTAAAAATTTTCAATTACGCTAATGTAATAATAAAATTTACCGCTTAATCTCTCGTTTTAATGTAAATAATTAATAAAATATTCCATTTACTTACTATTTGTATAATAATTTATATAATAATAATAATAATAATAATAATAATAATAATAATAAAATTTATGTTAATTGAATTTATCGCTTAATTTTTTGTTCTAATGTAGATATTTAATAAAATATTCAATTTACTTACTAAGTAAAATTTATAACATTGTCCTTTAACTTCAAAAAATTCTAAGTTTTTAATAAATCTAATAAATAAAATTGAAAGTGATAATAAATATTTTTTCAATTTTTGATCTCTCTATACTAAACGATAAGAAATTAATCTTAATCCATCTCATCCAAATAAAATTCTAAGTAAATTAGGTCTAATGATTATTAATATTATAGACATAATCTTCAATATATAATCTTAAATAAAATATTAATATAAATACTAAAATTATTAAAAATAAATAATATTTATAATAATAATTTAAGATAAATTAAATTTTTATATTAATCTTACAAATTAATATTTTATTTAAACTACTTAAATTTTTAATTTTATTTTAATAAGATAAACTTAAATTAATTAAAATTTTAATTAATGGTCAAGAATAAATTAATAAAATTATATATTCTTTTAAAGAAATTGTAAATATGTAATTTGAATTTAAATATATTTTTCCGTGTCAAATACATGAATATAAATACTTCTTTGGTGTATTTTGTTTGTATAATAATATGTATAATAATAAAATTTAAGCTAACTGAATTTATCGTTTAATCTTTCGTTCTAATGTAAGTATCCACTCTTAAAAAGTCCATGTTATATCGATTCTCGCAAGTATTGTTGTCGCTTTTCCGCGATGCTGATTGGTTATCTCGATATTCTGTGCTGTGTGTTGAGGTACAGAGATGATAGAAGAAGAATAAGGCTTTAATTGATAACGAGTGAAGGTACATTCGTAACCGTTGTAACATAGGACGTTAACAGACAGACCACACAGACGAGATACAAAGGTAACAAGAGAGACTACATGCTGCGGAATCGTAACACGGAAGGCGCCATCTGACGTAGATCATCCCGTACAAGTGTCGCCAGTCGGAACACCAACACCCCCCCTCGACATGCGTGCGATGAACACCCGAGAAATGATGTTATTCAATGCCAAGGATATGTAGACATTTTCTAAGCTTAGGACCAGCCAAGGGTTTGGTCAATGCATCCGCAGCCATCTCGTCCGTTGGAACATATACAATGGTTAACAGGCCCTTACGCACAGCATCACGAACGAAATGATGTTTCGTGTCAATATGTTTTGACCTGTTGTGGTGTACTGGATTTTCTGCCAGCATTCGTGCACCATTGTTGTCACAGTAAAGGGTTGTTCTCGCTATCCTCTCGAAGCCAAATTCGATGAGCGAGAAACGTAGGTGTATGGCTTCCTTCGCGGCCTCGCTGAGGGCCATATATTCGGCCTCCGTGGACGACAAGGCAACGGTTTGTTGTTTACGTGACTCCCAGGATACGATGGATCCTCCTATTTGGAAAGTGAAACCAGTATACGATCTTCTGTCAAGTGTACAGTTAGCCCAGTCGGCATCTACGTAGGCCGTCAGGGAACCATCACATTTTGGAAAGGTCAGTCCCGTTGATTCCGTCCCCTTCAGGTATCTCAGGACATGTTTCGCGGCCTTCCAGTGAACTTCGCCAAAACAGTCATTAAACTGGCTGAGGTAGCTGACAGCAAAAGAGATGTCCGGTCGGGTACTAACTGACAAATACATAAGGGATCCGATCAGCTCGCGATAGGGTAACTCCTTTTCGGGTTCTTGGTCATCTCTTTCGAGTTTAATTCCCGGTTCGAGCGGCGTCCCTTTCGGTTTGCAGTCGATCATGTCGAAACGACGAAGAATCTCTCTGATGAAGGCTGACTGCTTTAGGCGAATTTCACCCTTACTTCGCAAGAATTCAATTCCCAAGCATTTCTTTACTTTTCCGGAGTCCTTAAGCTCGAACTTCGCACTCAGAAAACGTTTTAGCTCAGTTATCTCCTTCGGGTCTCGTGCGGCAATCACAATGTCGTCAACGTAGGTTGCTATCAAAACGATGTCCTCACCCTGTCCCTTGTAATAGACGCATGGGTCTGTTGACGAGCTAGTAACTCCATAAGTTTTCAAGACGGCGTCTAAACTGGCGTGCCAACATCGGCCCGCCTGACGGAGACCATACAGTGCCTTGTGCAGTCTGCATACAGTGTCACCCTTCTGGATCTTAGTCAGCATCTGTACGACCTTGGTTCGTGTAACTGAGTCTCCTTCTTGTTGAGCCAACCTTTCCATTATGTCTGCCAAGTGAGGAGGAAGCTCCATGTATATCTCTTCCTGTAATTTACCGTTCAGGTAGGCTGTTGTCACATCAACGTGGTGAATTTCCATGTCAAAACGAGCCGCTAGAGCGACTATGATTCGTATCGAGCTCATGCGCGCGACTGGTGCGAAGGTCGCGTGGAAATCCAGCCCTGGTCGCTGAGAATATCCCTTGGCAACGATGCGTGCCTTTCGGCGTTCAATTTCACCATTTTCATCGTATTTATTTGTTAGGACAAATCTGCTACCAACAATGTTTCGGTTGTGAGGACGGTTAACAATGGACCATGTCTTCTTGTTCAAAATTGATCTCACTTCTTCCGACATGGCACGATACCAATCGTCCGAATCGGGGCCTTGCAGAGCTGATTTCGTAGATACTTCCCCTTGGAGAGCGAAGACTTCTTGGCAGCTGGCGTGATTCGCAGTATGATACTGCTTCGCGGGTCTTCCTCTGCGACCCGTGCGCACTAGCCTCGGTCTTCCAGGTCCTCTTCTGTTCGTTTCAGCAGTGTCATCATCGTTCACGGGGGTGTCGTCCTCTTCAGTGACGTTTTCGATGTCATCCTCGATGGGATGCTCGGCGGCATCTTCAATGTCGTTTTCGGCGATCTTGTCGGATCTATCAAGGGGGTCGAGGTCCCATATGACTGCCTCCGTCTCACTTCGACTAGCATTCCTGTCAACATCGGTCCCAGTTGATATTGAGGTTGGTGACTGTTTCAAATTTGCCTCGGGAAGGAGAAAAGGGTCACCGAATTTACTGTAAGGTATTTCACTACTATCGGCGAGTCTTTGAGGTTCGACAAACTTGATGTCCCTGGTGACTATGACTTTACTCGCATCAGGAACCCACACACGAAAACCTTTATTCATGTTAGAGTATCCAATGAACGTGCCGATCTTCGATCTTGGTTCAAATTTTCCGATGCCGGGTCTCTTGTCAAGGATATAAGCGTCACATCCAAACTCTCTGAAATAGTCGACGTTAGGAGGGCGATTGACCCATAATTCATATGGCGTCTTTCCGCTTAAGGTACTGGACGGGCATCTGTTTCGCACATAGTTCGCGGTGTTCACCGCTTCGGCCCAAAAGGATACAGGTAGCTTCGATCCCAGAAGCATACAGCGAGCCATTTCCACGGTGGTGCGATTTCGTCTTTCCGCAACTCCGTTCTGTTCTGGAGTGCGTGGGATGGTGAGCCTTCGTTCAATTCCGAGCTGCTCCAGATAATCATCGAAAACTTTATTGATGTACTCGCCCCCGTTGTCTGATTGAAGAGCCAAGACTTGAGCGCCTGTCTTCCTTTCAGCGTAGGATTTGTATTTCTTGAAGGCTTCCAAGGCTTCGTCTTTTGTCCTCAAGAAATAAATCTCGCACCATCGCGAGTAATCATCAATGAAAGTGATAAAGTATAGGGCTTTTCCGTTTGAGGAAGAACGCATGGGTCCACATAGGTCCGTGTGGACTATCTGCAATGGTGACTTACTCCGTTCTAACCTTTGCGAAAAAGGTGAGCGCGTCATTTTACCGCGAGCACATATGTCACAGTTCGGACGCGCGGTCGTACCCTTTAAATTCATCCCGCGAACACATCCATTTCGATCGCATTCATTTAGATCGCGAAAGTTTAAGTGACCCATACGGCGATGCCACATCACTACATTGTTCTCGGGCGATGTAACCGCGGAGGAGGGCATCGCGACGGCACTGCCCTCACGTGAGGATCCAGTTATGCAATACAAACCGTTGGCGCGGCGCGCGGAAATTGCGACGTGTCCGTTGTCGTTGTTGACGATATCGGCCTTTTGGTTTGTAAATATCACTGTGTATCCCTTGTCGGTAATCTTCCCAACAGATAGAAGATTCATGCGTAGATCCGGAACGTACAACGTATCGGTGATACTTATGTCCATCAATTGACCTTCGGTCTTCGTTAAAATAGATGTCATTCCTTTACCGACCACGTGTGTGGATGCGTTGTTGGCCAGATTCAATAGCTGTCCCTCCGTTTCATTGACTTCGTCGACGAACTTCGATAAATCGTTACAAAGGTGGGCAGTGGATCCGCTATCCAGGCACCAATTTGTATCTTCCGTGCTTAGGTTCGTGGTTCTTTCGCGTATTTTCGCTGATCTCACAACGGCACAAAGACTTACTGTGTCGACCTTTTTGGTCGACTCCTTCTCAGATTGATTTCCTTGCGATTGACATTCGTTGGCCTTGTGGCCCACTTTCTGACATCGATAACAGCGATATTTGAAGGTTTTCTTACTGTCCCCGCTCTTCGGCGGTTTCTTTTTATGAACACTCTTCTTGATCATGAGAGCACTCGCGGGTTTCTCGAATAGATCACCTTTTCGGGCGTCGTACTCTTCCGTGATTTTAACACGTAATATTTCCGCGGTCGGTAACTCGTCACGCGACTCGATCGCGCACCGAAAATTCTCGAACGATTTTGGAAGGCTGTATAGCAACATTACCGATAACAGATCCTTGTTAATGTCGATATCCATCTCTGCGAGTTTATCGACGGTGTCAAAAAAATTTCGAAGGTGTTCCCTGACATCCTCGCCTTCCGCCATGCGTCGTAGCATGAGATTCTTCAAGAGAGTCGCCGTTCGCGCAGGGCCTCGGGACTGATAAATGGCGTATAGCCTGTCCCATACTTCCTTCGATGTATTGTAGCCTTTTATTTGTTTCAGCTCGGGAGGACTGATCGAGAGGATTATGTCGGACTTTGCCTTTTCGTCGTTGAGCTCCCATGCCTTCACGGCTGTCGCAGAAGCGGTGTCATTTGCGATGAGGACGGGTTTTACGTTTTGGCCGTTAACGTATTGCCAGCCTTCCGTTTTTACAAGGAGCGCTTGCATTTGGATCCTCCATGTATCGAAATTTTCCTTGTTCAACGGTTCAATTCGCACTGAGTTCATACCGGCCATTTTAATATCACTAAACTTCGATGCACTGCGTGCGTAATGGCGTCCTTTTTACGATTCCGCTTCTTGATCGTTTTCACCTCTCGTTTCACACGTGTCACTTAACGCGCGCTACCTGGGCCCATAACCAATGTTGAGGTACAGAGATGATAGAAGAAGAATAAGGCTTTAATTGATAACGAGTGAAGGTACATTCGTAACCGTTGTAACATAGGACGTTAACAGACAGACCACACAGACGAGATACAAAGGTAACAAGAGAGACTACATGCTGCGGAATCGTAACACGGAAGGCGCCATCTGACGTAGATCATCCCGTACAAGTGTCGCCAGTCGGAACACCAACACTGTGTGCGTACTTAAAATCGATAAAAGTTTGTCATGGTTAAGCATGACACATGTGACAGATTATGATTGTATTTCTCTTTAGACTTTCGCGCGTGTTACATGTGTATAATATATTAAGCCAGCGGCACACGATGCTATTTTATCTGCTGGATTGCTTGCGTGCGTCTGTGCTGGCAATATTTCTTTCCGTTAAACTGGAAATTATGTAATTTGTTGATCACGCTGTTGACTGATCTGCTGAATTTCTGTGAAAATCCAGAATTAAATTTCACCCTCAAGGGGTGGTTTTGAAAATTTTTAATAAATGTTAAATTGACTCCATAAGAAATCTTAATTAACGGTACATGTCTCATATTTGTATAATGCACCGTTTTCGAGATATCAAATTTCACCCCCAAGGGGTGGTGTTTGAAAATTTTTATTGAACAGTAAATTAACCCCATAAGAAATGTTAATTAACGACACAGGTCCCGTACTTTTGCGATGTACCGTTTTTAAGATATTAAATTTTACCCCTAAGGGGTGGTTTTTGAAAATTTTTAATAAGTGGTGGAAAATTTTTATTGAACAGTAAATTAACTTCATAAGAAATCTTAATTAACGACACAGATACAGATATTTAGTAACCAAAAATTTATTCTATTATTGAAATCATGTAAATGATTAATCCGCACATTGTAATTGAAACAAATGCACTTTGCAGACAGAGTTTGATTGTGTTAGTTTTCTTGATTTAAAAAGTGCTATAATTAAATCATTTAATTATAGCAAATATTTTTTTCGTTCCAGTTTGATGTAAAAAATTGCATATATTTATTTAGGGAAATAAAATATATCATTGAATTTAAAAAAATATTTGACTCTACTGCATTATTTAAAACAAATACGTTGTTCTTTGATTGAATTTCTCATATAATAGTATTAAGAGCGTTGTTACAAAAAATTTGTTATCGCATTGAATATTGTGATTGAAAAACTGGCACTAAACTTACTTACTTGAACGAAAAAAATAATTAAATGATTTAATGATAGTATTCTTGTATCTTTTATCAGGAGACGCGGTAGCGTCTCCGGCCATGTTCAAAATTTTGGACGCTACTAGTCTCTTATCCAGAAAGTTTAGAATCGATTTTTTGGGGTACAGAACTATTAAAATATAAAAAATTTTGAAGTGCATGTAGCATATTCTGAAAGGTGGCATCGCCACGAGTAAGTTAAGCCAAAAAAAAAAAAAATTGGTCAAGCCGTTCTGGATATACAAACAGTCAAAAAGTGATGTTTTTCATGAAAAATTGTTCTCTGTCCGCAGTCATGTATGTACTTCTCTTCTCTCTTACCTTTCACTCACACCTCCCCCAACTTCCACTCACCCTCCCCTCCCCTCATTTCCCTTTCTCACCACGCCCCCCTTCCTCCCCTCCCCTCCCCCTCTCTATTTTTTCATTTTTTTCGCTTTTCTTACACTTTTTCATCATCTTTCACCCCCTCTCACTCTTTCACACCCTTTCTGGTGTATTTACCATTTATTAAAAATTTTCAAAAACCACCCCTTGATGGTGAAATTTAATATCTCAAAAACGGTACATCGCAAAAATACGGGGCCTGTGTTATTAATTAAGGTTTCTTCTGGGGTTAATTTACCATTCATAAAAAATTTTCAAAAACCACCTCTTGGGGGTGAAATTTAATGTCTCGGAAACAGTGTTTTGCGTTGCAAAAATATGAGACTTGTGCCGTTAATTAAGGTTTTTTATGGGGTCAATTCATCATTTATTAAAAATTTTCAAAAACCACCCCTTGAAGGTGAAATTTAATGTCTTGTAAACGGTGCATCGCAAAAATACGGAACCTGTGTCGTTAATTAAGGTTTTTTATGAGATAGATTTATAGTTATCTTTAAAGAAAAATACGTAATTGCATATTGCAAATAGCATAACTTTTTTTAAACTTTGCGTTTTTTTTGCACCAATTGATTCATATATCTGTACTCTAAAAAGTAGGTGATATCCCAAAAAATATCATAAATGAAAAGGTCAAGCCATGTTCAAAAATAGAAAACCCTCAAGAATTTGAATTTTTACAAATTTAAATAATTATTTAATAATATATTACCATGAAAAGTAACTGATATATTATACCAGGTGCCAATTCAAAGTGAACATACATAAAGTGTATATTATTTAAATAAATTAATAAAATAAATAATATAATAAATTTAATAACATATTACCACGAAAAATAACTGATATGTTATTCAAGGTGCAAATTCAAAATGAACATACATACATAAGGTGTATATAAGTAAAATTGATTAAAATTTGACTCTAAGTGAAAGTACATAAGTGATATGTTATTCTTAGTGCACAAAATATAAAAGTCGTTTATTGAAGTTTGATTTGAAATTTATACAAACCTGGACAATGAAAAATAGTTGCTTGTAATTCCAGAGTACTAATTTGTTAATTACTCGGAAAAAGAACATGGCGGCCTGCTCTCAAAAAACTTTCGATGGATGGAATAAATAATTAAAATGAAAAAGTTATGAAAATGGTTTAGATTAAAAATCTCCAACATTTCTGTAGTAAAATTTCGAATTTTCGTATCAATTTCCGATTTTGAATTTGTTATGCCATATTTTCAGCGAGTAATTTATCGATCAAAAAGTGTTGTATTGTTTGAAACGGGTAAATATTAAATAAACCCAAAATTCATAAGTAAAAAAGTTCTCATGTCAAGTACAAAGAAGCTACACGCTTAAAAAGATTAGTGATTATCTGACGTAACATACAACTATAAAAAATCAGATATTAATTATTCAAGATACAAGTGCGAAATAAATATCGTTAAAATATAGATACAAAATTTACCACAATTTGACTCTGAAAAGTAAGTGACATGCTTCTTAAAGTGCATATATAAAATTTAACAGTGTTTTGATAATGATTAATTTAAATATTTGCATTATCTCTCTTTCTCTCTCTCTCTGGGCAGGGTGACATATGTGATTGATATTTAACAGTACTACTAACTTATTGAATAGTCAGAGACAAGTTGTGTCGGATGAATCGGAATGTAAGTATTATTATTCTTAAGTGGATACTGAGAAACGCATCGAAGTTTTTTGAGAGCAGGCCGCCATGTTCTTTTTCCGAGTAATTAACAAATTAGTACTCTGGAATTACAAGCAACTATTTTTCATTGTCCAGGTTTGTATAAATTTCAAATCAAACTTCAATAAACGACTTTTATATTTTGTGCACTAAGAATAACATATCACTTATGTACTTTCACTTAGAGTCAAATTTTAATCAATTTTACTTATATACACCTTGTGTATGTATGTTCATTTTGAATTTGCACCTTGATTTACCGTTTATTAAAAATTTTCAAAAACCACCCCTTGATGGTGAAATTTAATATCTCAAAAACGGTACATCGCAAAAATACGGGGCCTGTGTGTTATTAAGGTTTCTTCTGGGGTTAATTTACCATTCATAAAAAATTTTCAAAAACCACCTCTTGGGGGTGAAATTTAATGTCTCGGAAACAGTGTTTTGCGTTGCAAAAATATGAGACTTGTGCCGTTAATTAAGGTTTTTTATGGGGTCAATTTATCATTTATTAAAAATTTTCAAAAACCACCCCTTGAAGGTGAAATTTAATGTCTTGTAAACGGTGCATCGCAAAAATACGGGACCTGTGTCGTTAATTAAGGTTTCTTATGGGATAGATTTATAGTTATCTTTAAAGAAAAATACGTAATTGCATATTGCAAATAGCATAACTTTTTTTAAACTTTGCGTTTTTTTTGCACCAATTGATTCATATATCTGTACTCTAAAAAGTAGGTGATATCCCAAAAAATATCATAAATGAAAAGGTCAAGCCATGTTCAAAAATAGAAAACCCTCAAGAATTTGAATTTTTACAAATTTAAATGATTATCTAATAATATATTACCATGAAAAGTAACTGATATATTATACAAGGTGCCAATTCAAAGTGAACATACATAAAGTGTATATTATTTAAATAAATTAATAAAATAAATAATATAATAAATTTAATAACATATTACCACGAAAAATAACTGATATGTTATTCAAGGTGCAAATTCAAAATGAACATACATACATAAGGTGTATATAAGTAAAATTGATTAAAATTTGACTCTAAGTGAAAGTACATAAGTGATATGTTATTCTTAGTGCACAAAATATAAAAGTCGTTTATTGAAGTTTGATTTGAAATTTATACAAACCTGGACAATGAAAAATAGTTGCTTGTAATTCCAGAGTACTAATTTGTTAATTACTCGGAAAAAGAACATGGCGGCCTGCTCTCAAAAAACTTTCGATGGATGGAATAAATAATTAAAATGAAAAAGTTATGAAAATGGTTTAGATTAAAAATCTCCAACTTTTCTGTAGTAAAATTTCGAATTTTCGTATCAATTTCCGATTTTGAATTTGTTATGCTATATTTTCAGCGAGTAATTTATTGATCAAAAAGTGTTGTATTGTCTTTTTAATATAATTTTCAACACAAACAATTATGTATAATATATTATGTATACGTATTATATAGTATAATATATTGTAATACATATTAATAATAATTATGTAATAAAAAAACTTAATTATGTACTGTCAATTTTGTAAGTTTGCCATTTTCTTTTTTTAAAAATAAAATAATGTATTTTGGCAAATTAAAAATTTACTTACGTTATTACACACGTATATTTGTTATCATTGAAGTGAAGAGATCAATATAAAAAATTGAGTTTGTTAAGTTCTAACCATTTATATCAGAAACTTAAAATAAAATTTTTTTGACTCTAAATATTTTATTAAAAATCTTTAAAAAGTTACTATGTGTGTGTTGTGCATGTGTGTATGTGTGATGTTGTGTGTGTGTGTGTGTGTGTGTGGCACTCTTAATTTTCCGTAGCACTCTTAAGATTAGAATAAATGGCGGAAAGGCGTAAAAGTAAAATCCTCCCCAATCGATTGAAAAAGCATCAACTGCATGAGCTAAAGGGTCTGGGAACCAGGAAATAAAACAAGAATGTTTTGCGTTAATTGAAGAAGCAAATAGGTCCAGATCGAAACGGCCAAAATGCGAGTGAATACTGTCGAAGTAGCTCTGTTCCAGAGACCATTCTGTTTCCTCCGACACGATCCGAGATTCGGCTTCTGCCTCAAAGTTTTGAGCAGAGGGAATATATGCCGCGTAAATAAATAGGTCTCGGTCTGCACACCAATTCCAAATTTCTCGAGAGAGATTGGATAAGTGGGGAAATTTGATTGATCCCATTCGATTGATATACGAGAGTGCTGTCGAATTATCCACTCTAAGTAAGATATCACATTTCTCCAAATGTGAGGCAAAACATCTCAATGCATGGAAAGTTGCAAGGAGTTCTAAATAATTGATGTGGTTCTGTCTTTCTTCTCTCGACCAAAAGCCGAGTACGGGTCTCACCGCATACTGCGCCCCAGCCTGATAAGGAGTCATCTATAAAAATTTCGAGCACAAAACGGCCCGATCTGATGACATTGCATTGAGAATTGTCAGAAAAAAATGTCCTTCCACCAAAGAAGATCCGTCTTAATTGAGGCTGGGAGCATCATCTCTGCTTCGAAATTCTCATCCACGGTTGAGAGGGCTAGAAACTTCTCCCTTTCCATAATCTTAGTGTGCATAATGCCATATTGGACTGCAGGGCAGACTGAGATTAAGGAACCGATATAACTCGCAAAAAATCGAATTTTACAAGCTCTCTTTTTAAGCATCGAACAAGTTAACTGAAGAAGTTTATATCTCTTCTCCGAAGGGATTGAAACCGAAAATTGATCTGTATTAAAAATAAAGCCTAGAAAAAGGCAAGATTTTGTCGGAATTAGCACACTCTTATGCTCGTTGATCAAAAATCCGAGAGAAGTAAGGAGTCTAATTGTGGCAGAGACGTTCTCTGTACATCGCTGAAAGGATGGTGCGATAAGAAGGAAATCATCCAAATAAACTACTGACAGGAAAGGTTGAAGGAGGGAAAAGCAGCGGGAGGGGACGGAATCCCAGGGGAGGTGTGGAAGCATGGGGGTGAGAAGCTGGAGGGGTGGGTGTGGGAAATTTGTGATAGGATATGGAAAGGAGAAGAATGGATAGATGAATGGTGCGAGGGGATAGTAGTGCCGATAAGAAAGCAAGGAGAGGGAGAAAGCGTGGAGGAATACAGGGGGGTAACGCTAATGCCAACGTTATATAAAGTGTACGCGATGATTCTGGGGGGGAGACTGGAAAGTGAAGTAGAAGAGGGAGACATGATTCCGCAGAACCAGACGGGATTTAGAAAAGGGATGGGAACGATAGACAATATATACGTACTAAATTACCTGGTTAATAGACAGATACATAAAGATAGGGGTAAATTGATAGCGTTTTTTGTGGATTTGAGGGCGGCTTTTGACTCGGTGGACAGGGAAGTGCTGGGTAAAGTGATGAGAGAGAGGAGGGTAAGGGAAGGATTGGTAAAGAGATGCGAGGATATGCTGAGAGAAACAAGGAGTAGAGTAAGGGTGGGGGAAGGGCTAAGTGAGGTTTTTTGGACAGGGAGAGGGGTGAGGCAGGGATGCCCGTTAAGTCCGGGATTGTTTAACCTGTTAACAGCAGATTTGGAAGAGTATATGAAAAGGGGAGGGTGGGGAGGGGTAAAACTCAAGGGGGAAAAGTTATACACATTGGCGTACGCGGATGACATAGTGCTATTGGCGGAGGAGGAGGACGGGATGAGAGCAATGATGAGTAGGTTGGAAAGTTATATGAGGGAGAAACGGTTGGAAGTGAACGCAAGGAAATCAAAGATTATGAGGTTCGGGAAGGGAGGGGGAAGGAGAAGGAAGGTAAGGTGGAGATGGGAAGGCAGAGAAGTGGAAGAAGTGAAAAGATACAAATATTTAGGGTATGTGTTTCAAAGGAATGGAAAGCAGGAAGAGCAGGTAAAGGATAGAGTAAAGAGGGGGATGGTGGTGATGGGACAGGTATGGGGAATAGGAAAGAGGAAGTTCGGAAAGGAGTGGGGAAAAAGGGTGTGGTTGTTCGATGCGCTGGTTTGGACAGTAATGGCATATGGTGTAGAGATTTGGGGATGGAGGGAGAGGGAGGGAATAGAAAGGATGCAGGAGAGGTATTTGAGATGGATGATGGGGGTGGGGTGGAGAGTACCGGGTTATATGATTAGGGAGGAATTACAGAGGGATAAGTTGAGGGGAAGGGCAGGAAGAAGAGCGTGGGGGTTTGAAGAGAGGTTGGCAAAGGGTGGGGGAAGCGAGTTGGCGAGGAGGTGTTGGGAGGAGATGAGAGAGAGGATAAAAAGGGGGGGAAGTTTATCGAAGTGGGAGAGGGAGAGGCAGGAATTTTTTGAGGAGAGAGGGAAAGAGCTAAAGGGGGTGGAAGAGGAGAGGGAGGAGGGGAAATTCGACTTCAGCAATGTGGAGGAATGGGATAAGAATAAGCAAAGAGAAGAGAGGTGGAAGAGGATTGGGGAATCAAGGTACAATAGATGGTACAAGCAGGTGAAGGGGGAGGGGATACCAGGATACTTGAAAAAAGGTTGGGCGGAGAGTAGGTGGAGGAGAATTGCAAGGTATAGGTTGGGGGAAGGGGTCAAAGAGGGAAGGTACTGGACGAGTGAGGAGGAGAGGATGTGTAGGATGTGTGGGAGAGAAGAGGAGACATGGAAGCATGTGTGGGAGGAATGCGGGAGTTGGGGGGCGAAGGGAGGATGGGAAGAGATGGTGGAGGAGGTGCTAGGGGAGAATGGGGAGGGGGAGAAATGGTTGAAGAAAATGGAAGCGTTTAGAGAGGGAGGATTGATGAAGGGGGGAGAGGGGAGTGGTCAGGAGGGAGGGGGGAGAGAGACGAGTATACGGGAGACTAAGTATACGAGGGAGGGGGAGAGGGAGAGAAAGAGAGAGAGTGTGTGTGGGTGTGTGTGTGTGGGTGTGTGGGAATGGAGGAGAGAGAGTGAAAGAGAAACGCGAGGGAGTATGTATGCATGAAGAGTGAAAATAAGAAGCCTCAGGAAAATGAATAATAATAATAATAATAAAGGAAAAGAGAATTAAGATGGAGAGAGATAGACAGCTGGCGACGGAAGCGGAGGTCCCGGGTGTGTGCGTGTGTAGGGCGAGCGTTATAGATTTAAGTTAGAATTAAGGTAGAAAATAAGGATAGAATAAGTGTTATGTTTGTATTGATTTGTAAAGATTATAACCCCAAGGGGAATAATAAATACCAATCTAATCTAATCTAATCTAACTACTGACAGGAAACCCTCCTGTCTGAGATTGTATAAAATCGGTTTTAAAATCTTCGTAAAGATATAAGGGGCTGAAGCGAGACCGAAGGGTAGAACTCGAAATTGAAATAACTGGCCCCGGAAACGAAAACGTAGAAATTTTCTATCGTCTCGATGAATTGGAACAAGCAGGTATGCGTAAGTCGATTGAGGCCAAAAAATCCTTCGGAGAAATTAAACGGACAACTGTCTTCCAATCCTCTAATTTAAAATGGGGCGCAACAATGAATTCGTTAAAGCGTTTCAGATTTAAGATAAAACGCCAACCGCCTGAGGCCTTCTTAATGATGAAAAAAGTCGAAACGAACTGGCCTTCACAGTTAGAGACTGGCTCGATTGCCCCCTTTATTTGCAATCTCAGGATCTCCTGATGGCAATTACGTTCTTCTGATTTTGAAAGACGAACGGTGGGTTCGGAGACCTGGTAAGGTGGATGGCCCTTAAAGGGGAGTCTATAACCGGAGATAACTCGAAGTATGACTGGGTCTGACGTGATCTGCTTCCAACTAGGCAGGAAAAAAGCCAGTCTGTCCGATATAGGTACCTGTTCCGAGCCTAGCGTTTCCACGACCTCGAGCGGGACCGAGTCTTCTTCGACGACCTGTGAGTTCTGCTCGACGCCCCTGCTCGCTCCGTCCTCCGCGATCTCGCTTGCTGAACAGGGGCAGTGTTGGCCGGCGGGGCGCAATTTTGGCGCATGCGCGACAGTTAGGTTAGTATCATAGCAACGTACCTACCGTTAGGAAATTGGCGGGAGCAATAGGCGGGAGACAAGTTTTGGCGCGCTCGTGGCTCGTGGCTCGGATGTGTAGTGTCTCGTACGTATATGTGTATGTGTATATGTGTTTTGTGTTCTCCAGTCTCAGCAGGACCAGGCGGCGATTTAAAGAGAGGTTTAGTAGGAGTCTTATTAGGTGAGTAAATATATTATTATATTAGCATATTATATATATATTATTATATTATTATATTAGCTATTATGGAATCTAGTCAAGGATCTAGTCATAGCAAAGGAGCAATTAAAAAACGTAGAGAATTCCAAGTTTGCTGGTTAGATGAAGATATTTTTAAAGGATGGTTGGCTCCTCATCCTACGGAAAATACAGCGCTTTGCATGTTATGCAATAAGACTATTAGATGTCACAAAAGAGACTTAGTTAAACATTCACAGACGGTCAAACATACTGAGTTAGTTTTAAAATCAAACAAAGTTATTGATAATAATAGTAATAAACTATCACATAAAGATAAAGTAAAACGTGCCGAAATTAAATTAGCGGTTTTTTTCGCGGAACATAATGTTGCTTTTCGTACCATAGATCATTTAGTTCCACTCTTGAAAGATATTTGTATAGATACTGAAGTTGTGCAAGATCTTTCACTAGCCCGAAAAAAGTGCTCATCTATTATTCAAAATGTAATTGCTAAACGTGAAACCGAGAAAACTGTCGAGAATTTAAAAACTTGTAAATTTTCTATTTTAATTGACGAGAGCACAGATATTTCAGATAACAAAGCTATGTGTATTCTTGTAAGATATGTTTCCCCTTTAAATAAAAAGATTACTACTCAATTACTCGAATTATTATCTTTAGATGCAACGGATTGTTCTGCAATTAAAATTTTTGAAACATTTAAAAATTTTTTAGAGGAAAAAGAAATTCCTATTAAAAATATTGTCGGGATAGCATGTGATAATGCATCTGTTATGACAGGATGCAATAATTCGTTTGTAAGTCATTTAAAATTAGAAGTACCAAAATTGATAATATTAAATTGTATTTGTCACTCATCTGCTCTTGTAGCCAGTAAAGCTTGCGATAAATTACCTTCTTCATGTGAAAATTTAATTAGAGGTGTTGCCACTTATATTTCGGGTAGTGCAAAACGATGTGCAACTTTAGTTGAATTTCAAAAATTTTTCGATGTAGAGGAACATAAAATATTAAAATTAGCCAATACTAGGTGGCTTAGTTTTCAAAAATGCGTTGTGAGGCTTCTCGAAAATTGGGAACCTCTAAAACATTATTTCTTATTAGCATCGGTAGAAGATAAATCAAAGTCTGCACAAATTATTTTAGAACATTTAAATGATAATTCTCTTAAGGCATATTTATTGTTTTTAAAATATTCACTAAATTTCTTTAACTCTTTTAATGCTTTGTTTCAATCGTGTAATATTTTAATACATAAATTGTTTGAAAACAGTCAACAATTAATACATCAATTTGCTACAAATTTTGTGAATCCCGATGCTTTAAAAAATATTTCTATTTTAGATATTAATGACGAAACGATTATAAAACATATAGATAATATATTTGTTGGACCCGAATGTGAATGTTTTTTACAAACTTTATCTTTAGAATACGCGCAACAGATTAGATTTAAATGTTTAGATTTTTATATTACGGCAGTTCAAGAAATGCAAAAACGTTTACCTTTTAAAGATGTTTTTTTTCAACAATTAACTTTTCTAAATTCTAATATTGCTTTGTATGATGAAGGTAGAAATAAAATTCCACATTTAACTTATATTGCCTCGCGAGTAGAACAACATATTGACATAACACAATTAGCTTTTGAATGGCAAATTTTACCGTCAATTTTTGATGAACAAAGGAAACAAGAATTAGCTTCTTTAGAAATAGATGAGATGTGGAAAAATATCTTAAAAACTAAAAATTTTGATGGTGAAAAAATGTTTCCTAATTTAGAGTTAATAGTTGAAGTAATTCTCTCTCTTCCACACTCAAATGCTGAGGCCGAAAGAATTTTTTCCATTGTAACAGATGTAAAAACTAAAAAACGAAATCGATTATCTAATAATACAGTTTCCGCGATTTGCATTGCTCGGTCCAGCTTTCAAGATTCAAATATTAATTGCACGACTTTTGAAGTAGATTCAAGGCATTTAGAACTGCATAATACGTCAAATTTACATGAAAGTAAATGTACATCTGATAGTCTTTAATTTTTTTTTGCATTTTCATATATATTTAATATTTTGCATGAGAACTTATATTGCAGAGTCATACCTGTAGCCATTATGCCATTTCCTTTATGTATATTCTGTATGTATAATATTATAATGTTCTACTTTCAGTTTGTTTCACAATTTATTTGTTATATAAGAGCCTAATTACGCTGTGATCATACGTGCAATAAATTAAATTATATATTCTTTATTTCTTTGTACCTGATAGAAGCCAAAGTATAATGTGCAATATTTTTTAATTTTTTCTTATTTTGATTATTAATATAAGATATTAATGTTTTTGTTTAATATAAAATTATTGCTGTGATTGTTTCTGTGATTATAAGATATTAATGTTTTGTTTAATATGAGATTTAATGTTTTCATGAATATAAGATTTATTTCTTTAATATAAGTTATTAATATTGTGAAAATATCATATAAAATAAGATATTTATTTTTAGTTATGTAAATGTATTTTTTTTTTTGAATACTGTAAATGTATTATTTTTTGTGAATACTGGTAAGGTTTTTGGCAGTTTTCCTTACCCTTGCAACAAATGTTGGTATTTGATATTTCTGCCAAATAAAGTATTTTATGTTAAAATAGAAACAGAGATATGTTTTATTTAATATGTTACATTTGTACCTCCCGTTTTTTAGCTTGTTTTTATTATTAAATATATTTTATTTTGTATTTAAACAATTGCATAACATTTTTCTATGTATGTAAAAAAATTTAAAGAAAAATATGTGTCTATTTTATATTTTCCCTCAAATTTTTGAAGAATTTTTCGGGGGCGATAAATGGCACCTCTTTCTTCCTGTGTTAGGTACGTGTTGACGCTGCATTTGTCGCGCATGCGCCAAAATTGCGCCGGCCAACACTGAACAGGGGCACGAAAGTTTCCCGCTCGTGAGGAAGATGCCTGCATTGGCGGTTTGATAGGTTGTTGCACCTTTCTCGACAAGTTTAAGGATGTGTTGGCGATCTCCTTCGAAGACTTTTCCATCACTGACGCCTTCTTGACCTCCTCGCCAAAGGATGCGCCAAATAGAAAGTCATCAGTCGGGATGGCATCGGCTGTATTTTTGGCCAATAAGTTAAAAGCAGGCCGAATCTGCGCTCGTCGGATAAAGATAAGCGATAAAATAAATCCGCCAGGATCTTGGCTCCATCACTGACTTTGGTGATTGCTGAACGAACATCGGCGTCAAGAGATTGTTGGATCTCTGGTTTTAAAAAATCTGAAATGGCCTCTCCTAAGGCACATAACGCCGTGCCAAGCTGGTCCTGATTCATGCAGCTATGTTCGTCCCTCTTGGCAATGGAGTTATTTTTTAACACGGATTTACATTCCGGGTTTAACCTGGGGGCCCTTAGGAAGGACACGTCTTCCGAAAGAGCGTATTTTTTAATTAGGGCCTCGCGCTGTTCGACTGAGAGGCACTTGCGCGTGAAGTCGCGCCATTTCTGGACGACTAGATCGTTCCAGGAAAGGGCCTCTGATGTATCCAGGTCAGGACCGAAAAGTTCTCTAGCTAGAGTATCCGCCGACAATGCGTCTGCAACTACGCCGGGTGCAGCTTTCCCCCTCCTGAGCAGACGTCTTAGGCAAGGGGGTATCTCCTCGTCCAAATATTCGGTAGTCGAAGCTACAAAAGACGAAGGGTTATTCCGAGAATCGGAAAAGGTTGTGTCGATTCCGCTGTCTGGGTTTACAGATCTGGGGATCTCGTACACACCTAAGTCGTGCGGAACTCCTTCCCAGCTAGCGGGTCCTGTTATAGAATTCGCGTCTGAAGCGGGGATAAAAATCTCCTCCGTAGCAATAACATCTTGCTCGGAATCCGACGCTCGGTCCTGATGAGACAGAGATAAGGGGGACTCCCTAACCTCTCTTTCCGTTAGAATGAAAATCACGCGAGAGTTTCTCCTCGATGCCTGCAAGTCGGTCCTTCGACGACGACCGCTTCCTCTTCCTCGATCGGTGTTCGGATTTACCCATACTGAAGACTAATTCAGTCAGAGAACTGAAAAATCGCAGCTGGAAAAAGTTCGCACTGTTGAAGAATCACGCAACAGAAAAACAATGAAGGCCCTAAGAGGGCGCGATGCGCGCGTGACCAGCCGGAAGCGGACAGCGCGCGCGGTTTTTACTTTCTTTGAAATCGCCTGTTGGAGATGGCGCAAGGGAGCGCACTACATATATCCATCCGGACGAGACGTTGCATAATTACATATTTTTTTACGAGCTGAAAATAATAAGTGACATTATTACGTTGTCCCTTAAATATTTATATGTAATTATTATAAATTATTTTAAAATGAATAAAAAATAATTATCAAAATTAAATGTGTAAATTATAAATAGAAAAATAAATATAAAAAATATACAAAAATCATTATTAAATTATAATTTAAATCATAGTTAAATTATAATTTTGTAAATAAATTGATATATATATATATATATATATATATATTATATATATATATATATATAAAATATATATATATATATGATTATATATTGAATAATTGTAAATAAATTGATATATATTAAATTATTTAAAACTCATCAGGGATTTTATAATATTTTTTAAACAAAGAATCTATTTGTATTAAATTTATTAAATATTAAATTTTTTAAATCTCTGCAGGAAAATAATTTTTATTACCGTTTGCGAAGCTGATGATAATGATTTATATAGTTCTTTGTGTATATTTTCGTTGATGCCTGTATGAGATTGGAAATCTTCGATAAGAACTCGCTCGATTTCGCCATCTCTGTTAAATAATTGAACCAATATAAGCATACTTTGTGCTAAATTCAACCAAGCATGATATGTAAATCCTTGTTTCAGTTGATCATATGCTGCTTTTGATGTAAATAATTGTATAATTTTTTTATATCATTTGTGCTTGGCAATATAACTTTCTTTTGTCTTTTTTTTTGCCTGAGTTTCTTCAACTACTTTATTGATAGTTGTACCATAATCTTCTTGTAGAATTTTTTAAAAATTTTCAGCGTTTTCTTTTTCTTTGTAATTGTGGGTTTTTATACATTTAGTTATAAATAAGTTACCAACTTGTTTTAATAAAGTGCCTAAAGAAGAAGCTGTTGCCGGTGCTTTATAAATGTTGTTATCTCTATCTAATTGTGCAATTTCTTGGACAGATTTAATACAGTCATCGTAATGTAATGGATCATAAATAGAACTAAACTGTTCTAGATCTTTGTCGAACTTCTTCATTGTAAGTCTCCAAAATCTTCCAAGCAATCGAAGACGCGAGCGAATCATGTCATGTTGATGTAAATGTTTATATTTTACCGCTAATTTATTCCCATATGTTATTAATAACTGATCATATCTTATTGACCGTGTAACCAAATCATCTCGGAGTACAGGGAATATGACGTTTTTTAACACATGGCTTGCATTATTATGAATACGACCAGTAAATTTTCTGCCCAAAACTTGTACTCCTCTGAATCCTGTTTTGCCACTGCATTGTGCAAAGTGATGTCTAATGTTGTTTTTAGTAAAAAATCCTTTGCATTTAATGCAACATGTAAAATCAGTTGCTGTACGGCTTAATTTGCTTTGTGGTCTTCTACAAACAATAAGTTCACCATTATTTAATAATGGATCAGTATTGAATAAGAAATTGCCATTTCTTCGGAGAGTCTCTATAATCTTCTTTCGTTCTAAAGTACCTGTATATAATATATATATTATACATATATTATACATATACAGGGTAGGGCATTTAAAGTGTTACAAACTATTATCTCTGAAAGTATGCGTCTAATAAAAAATATCTTCAGACAAAAGTTTTATGACATCAAGGGGGACATAAGATGGTATCTTTGGTTTGACTTTGGATAGTCGGTTGAAGGTCATGTAGAGGTTATCTTTAATTTCTTAAATGGAACCTACTATTTTTTATTGCATATTCTTGTAGCTTACTTCAAAAACTATCGAAAACACTCTAATCAAATGTTTTTTTATTAAGTACTTTTCGAGTTATAAGGCTCCAAATTTACAGTACTTTCATATAAAATACAATATATCTCGTAAAATATTTAGTTTTCGGTAGTCTTACCCCTAATACTTTTATGCACAGAATAATGAAACAAATCAATTGGTGCAAAAAATGCAAAATTATCTTTAAAAAAATTATGCTATTCGCAATATGCAATTGCGTATTTTTCTTTGACGATAACTATGTGTTTTCTTTGCACCAATAGTTTTGTCTCATTATTCTGTGCATAAAAATTATTAGGGTAAGACTACAGAAAACTAAATATTTTATGAAATATTTTGTATTTTATATCAAAGTACTGCAAATTTGGAGCCTTATAACTCGAAGAGTACTTAAAAAAAACATTTGATTATAGTGTTTTGGAAAGCTTCTGAGGTAAGCTACAAAAATATGAATAAAAAATAGGTTCCATTTAAGAAATTAAAGATGACCTTTACGTGATCTTCAAACAACTATCCAAGGTCAAATCAAAGACATCTTATGTCCCTCTTGAAGTCACAAAACTTTTTTGAACATATTTTTAATTCGACGCATACTTTCAAAGATAATGGCTTGTAACGCTTTAAATGCCCCACCCTGTGTATACAGGGTGTTTCATAAAGATTGTGCGAACGTTCTTGAGCGGGTAGAACGCAATAAATTGAACAAAAAAGTCCTTTGCTATTTTGCAATTTTTGCAATAATCAATATCGAGATATTAAATAAAAAAGATTGGCAAATTGACGCATATTTGGCGCGGCTAGATCATGGGATGTATGTATGTATACACGGGGACAGAAATTATTGTATCATGGTTGAGCGATCATTCTTTTCGTTGCTACGCGACATGTGCCGCTGTTATGCCTAGAACGTACACACAGGGACAGAAATGCCTTAATACATGAATTTGTGCACATATCGCAACACATATGCATTTTCCATACATGTATATGCAAAATATATAAATGTATTGCGATATGTATACAACTTTATGTGTTAAGGCATTTCTGTCCCTGTGTGTACGTTCTAGACATAACAGCGGCACATGTCGCATAGCAACGAAAAGAATGATCGCTCAACCATGATACAATAAGGCTACGGTCCGAAATACGCTCACAGCGCATTTATCTATAATACGCCTTATGTATACTATAGATAAATGTGCCCTAATAGCGCTGTGAGCGTGTTTCGGACCGTACCCTTAGACAGGTATAACATTGCGGTATAATAATGACGGCAGCATAAATGGACAGCCAATCAGAAATAATCCCAAATGTTTACCGCAAGATTGAAATACCAAATCAATTACATATTGTCAAAATGTAATTAAACTTATTTAAATATTGTAATAAAAATAAACATTAATATTTTTAACATTATTTTATAATTTCAATATTTTTTTGTTACTATTTTAAAGAAATTAACAATAACCTGATTTACATGTCATACATACGTTTAAAACAATGTCAAACGGAGGCATTTAATATTTGCGGTCATATTCATTTTAAACATTTGGGATCATTTCTGATTGATCAATGCTGCGTATCTATGGGAATGTTATATCTTATTGTATCATGCGCTCAATGAGAGTCGCGTGAGCAACGAGCGGACAGAAAGCTCGCATTGCCGTGCGACACTCACGCTGACATGTCTCGAGCGTACATCTCATGATTTAGCCGCGCGAGACGCGCGTTTATTTACCAATTATTAATTAATATTTCAATAATTATTGTAAAACTTGCAAAATGAAGGACTTTCTTGCTTGGTTTACTGTGCTCTATTTATTTGCGAGCGTTGGTCCAAAATTTACCAGACACCGTGTATATTTATATACGTGATTATTAAAATAGTGCAAAATAATAAAATATTAGACAATAAGAACTTTTTACGACAAATTATATGCAATATTTTTATTTTCTAACCTTTTGGTAATATAGAAAATTTCTGTACTTCTTCTTCATTGCGATGAATTGTCTCTAAATGCCTAGCAATTTTACTTTGAAATTTTTTACAAAAAAAGCAAAAATTTTTCTTTTGTGCTCCTTTAGTCTTGGAAACAGAAACGTACATATTTTCATCATTACATGCACGTACGCTTATTGCTGATGTATTAATACTATCAACTGTTTCATTTCTATTATTATCACTTTTATTTTGTTTATCACTTTCTTCTTCAATGTTATTTGTTATACCACTATCCGAACTTGGTTCATAATTACTATCATTATCAGCCTTTTCATATTCTGAATCAATATTAGTATTATCACAATTATCAGTACTAATATTATTAGTATTAATATTAGTAGTATCATCACAATTTTCAGTACTAATAGTATCACGATTAAAATTTTTGAGTTGTGCTAAAAAATTGTTTTAAAATTATTTTATTACATAAGAAACAAATTAAATTAGATATTTTAGATTTATATTAAATAGTCTTAAAAATGATATTCTGCTTACCATCCCTAGTGCTATTAACATCGCTTTCAAAATTAGTACTAATATTAGTACTAATATTAATATTTTCAACATTGAATTCTTCAATATCATTTATAATATAAGTAACATTATTTAAATCTGTAAATGTATTGTTTTGAAATTAATATATTATAATATATGTATAATCATATATATAATCAATAAAGAAAAACAAAATTATATTTTAAATAAATCTTTTTCCTTTTAACAATTTTTTAATAAATTAAATTTTCTGTATACATATTTATTTTGAATATTTTTGCAGGCATAACAAATTTTAATGACATCAATATTTATGGCTTTCGGATGGATGTCGCGTCTAGCTTCAGCATTCTGTCGACGTTTCGCAAACGTTTCAGTCTGCACCCTCAAAGTTAGGTAGCTCCGATACTTTATCCGGTACATGCTATTAGACGACCGTCACGCTTAGCACGAATATTTTTTACATCATATTTACCGTTACTATATCCTAATAAAGTAAACATCTTTATATTAACACATAATATTGCACAATATTACAATTTGCGCTTTATTGTCGAAAAATTAAAAACGACCAACAGAAATGCGTTTCTTGCGGTACAGTACCGAATTCCTTATGCACATGCTAACGGACCAATCAAATTTCTTATGCATATGCGTTATGCGTTATGCAATGGTCTGTGCTCAGGCTCTTAAGCGGGAACCAGGATGGAAAGAGGATGCGGCACACTTGTAGTCTTGCGACCTATCTAAGAAACGCATTTCTGTTGGTCGTTTTTAATTTTTCGACAATAAAGCGCAAATTGTAATATTGTGCAATATTATGTGTTAATATAAAGATGTTTACTTTATTAGGATATAGTAACGGTAAATATGATGTAAAAAATATTCGTGCTAAGCGTGACGGTCGTCTAATAGCATGTAGCAGTAAGTAAATTATATAATATTTAAGAGCAATCGCGCGCGATTTTGCAATTACTAAAAAGTTATAAGCCTAATCTACAATGTACTCTTTGCTTCCTGTTTTCTGCTCTTAACCTTTTTGCAACTATCTCGTATTTTGCAATTCCGTCGCGTAACGCGATGTTTTTATTTCTCTGTCGCCCAAGATAAAAATTGACGAACTCCAGAAGAGACAAGAGACATGATTGCTGGTAAAATAATGCGTAGAAAGGCAAAGAAGCAAAAGATTAAGAACAGGAAACAGAAAGCAAAGAGCACATTGTAGATTGGGCTATAAGGGTAAAATAACCGAAAATTGCACACTTTGCGAGATTTTATATTTTATATCTTATATTTTATATCTTAATCTGACATAGTTTATGTCAAAATATGTCAGAAAATATCAATTTTTGGGGTATTTTTGTTAATTTTATATTTTTGGTTATTTTTATAACTTTTTTGCAGAATGTTATTGAGAGGAATTTATTTATAAAGCAATTGAAGGATAGTTTCATATTAAATCGAAGTTGACTTCAAAATCTGCGAAATATCTTTTATTTAGGAAAATTTCATTTCTTTTATTTTATGTCCTTTTGAAAACCTTATAACTTTTGCACACGTATTTTACAACCATAGTTTTAAAGATATTTGACTATATTAATTAAAATAAAACACAGTATATATCAATGTGCAACGTGTACCCCTATTGGATACTGCAACTAACAGAAGATTAATATAAAGATTATTTTACACAATTTCTTACTTTTCAGATAACAAAACATATCTTTTAGACATTGCAAAAAATTTAAATTTAAACGTACCTCAAGTAAAATTAAAAAACGTTGATGTTGAACAAATAAATTTAGTACATAATTCTCACAGCTTTAAGGTAGTTGTTTCACGACAGTCAAAACAAAAAATTTATGCTAGAGTACATCGTACAGTCAGTTAGTAGTCGTAATTCCTAAATCCAAAACTTTTTGCTGTTTATGTACTATTTCTAGCCAATCCCGTACGACTAACTGCCCGTTTGAAAAATCGGGCAACAGACGCAATAATAGACGCAAAAAGAAGAAAGAATAATAGACGCAATAATAGACGCAATAATTTTTTCATTATTTCTTTAATAATATTTCGGAAACTGTGTAGTAAGCTATAATAAAACTATCTTTAAATAATAAATTAGTTGTTGTTTAATATTACTTTAGTTTTTTATAAAAATCGTAAGAAAAGTTTCTAAGTTAGAACGATATTTATAACGAAAATTTTCAGTATCCCGTATAGTACAATGTATAAGACTCTCAAAAACTCGAACTTTGAAATTAAATATCTCCAAAACTGTGTAGTCCATAAATTTCATTTTGCACCAGTCGATGCAGAATCACTTAAATAATAATCTGTCAAAGTTTCAAAAAAATCCTAAGAAAACGCGTTTGGTGGAACAACTACCTTAACACAACAAACAACAGTAATAATAAAGGTAAAGTATGCAATATTGACAGTAACAATAAATACATGTTTTAATGATATACTCGATGCAATGTTACTTATTTACTTTATTTAAAAATTAAGAATAAGTTTTGGGATCTTAGATTTTTCTTTAGTATTCTATAATAATGTATATTTTTCAAAATTATGTAATTATTTTTTACAGCTCTAAATGCAGTGATAAACAATATTGCTGATTGATCAACGAGCATTGTCGAAAATAATGAATTGTTTTCGACAATGCTCGAAGATACATTTATCTTGAATTCTCCAGATATAACAAATTGTACTAGCAATGATCTTAGTCATAGTACCTGCAAGTGTGATATATCTTTCAAGACTAAAAATAATACGTATACAAAAAATGATAATACGTATACTAAAAATGATAATAACGGTAAGCTTTATGTTATTTATTTTTAATGCAACTAATTTGATTAATAAAAGAGTCCAATTGTAAGCGATCAATCTATTGGTCTATAACATCACATTGGTTTTATAATATCACTTTTTTTATTTTTATTGAAAAATAATTATAAAATTAGTACAAATGGTATTTTTTGTGCTTACATTTTGATTTATTTTGTAAACGAATTTTTATTCTTAATATTTAATTAAAAAGAGATTCTTAATGAATATAATAATCTCGTTGAAAATAAGTTTATTCTATATCAAAGAGTCTATCATTAAAATTTGAGTTCTAAGGCTTTCGCGGCCCTAATTATTATCAATGTTTATGGCTTCCAAATGAATGCCGCATCTAGATCCAGCATTCTGCCGACGTTTCGCAAATGTTTCAGTTTCCATCCTCAGGGCTAGGTAGCTTCGGTACTGTACCGGATAAAGTATCGGAGCTACCTAACTTTGAGGGTGCAGACTGAAACGTTTGCGAAACGTCGACAGAATGCTGAAGCTAGACGCGACATCCATCCGAAAGCCATAAATATTGATGTCATTAAAATTTGTTATGCCTGCAAAAATATTCAAAATAAATATGTATACAGAAAATTTAATTTATTAAAAAATTGTTAAAAGGAAAAAGATTTATTTAAAATATAATTTTGTTTTTCTTTATTGATTATATATATGATTATACATATATTATAATATATTAATTTCAAAACAATACATTTACAGATTTAAATAATGTTACTTATATTATAAATGATATTGAAGAATTCAATGTTGAAAATATTAATATTAGTACTAATATTAGTACTAATTTTGAAAGCGATGTTAATAGCACTAGGGATGGTAAGCAGAATATCATTTTTAAGACTATTTAATATAAATCTAAAATATCTAATTTAATTTGTTTCTTATGTAATAAAATAATTTTAAAACAATTTTTTAGCACAACTCAAAAATTTTAATCGTGATACTATTAGTACTGAAAATTGTGATGATACTACTAATATTAATACTAATAATATTAGTACTGATAATTGTGATAATACTAATATTGATTCAGAATATGAAAAGGCTGATAATGATAGTAATTATGAACCAAGTTCGGATAGTGGTATAACAAATAACATTGAAGAAGAAAGTGATAAACAAAATAAAAGTGATAATAATAGAAATGAAACAGTTGATAGTATTAATACATCAGCAATAAGCGTACGTGCATGTAATGATGAAAATATGTACGTTTCTGTTTCCAAGACTAAAGGAGCACAAAAGAAAAATTTTTGCTTTTTTTGTAAAAAATTTCAAAGTAAAATTGCTAGGCATTTAGAGACAATTCATCGCAATGAAGAAGAAGTACAGAAATTTTCTATATTACCAAAAGGTTAGAAAATAAAAATATTGCATATAATTTGTCGTAAAAAGTTCTTATTGTCTAATATTTTATTATTTTGCACTATTTTAATAATCACGTATATAAATATACACGGTGTCTGGTAAATTTTGGACCAACGCTCGCAAATAAATAGAGCACAGTAAACCAAGCAAGAAAGTCCTTCATTTTGCAAGTTTTACAATAATTATTGAAATATTAATTAATAATTGGTAAATAAACGCGCGTCTCGCGCGGCTAAATCATGAGATGTACGCTCGAGACATGTCAGCGTGAGTGTCGCACGGCAATGCGAGCTTTCTGTCCGCTCGTTGCTCACGCGACTCTCATTGAGCGCATGAAATAAGATATAACATTCCCATAGATACGCAGCATTGATCAATCAGAAATGATCCCAAATGTTTAAAATGAATATGACCGCAAATATTAAATGCCTCCGTTTGACATTGTTTTAAACGTATGTATGACATGTAAATCAGGTTATTGTTAATTTCTTTAAAATAGTAACAAAAAAATATTGAAATTATAAAATAATGTTAAAAATATTAATGTTTATTTTTATTACAATATTTAAATAAGTTTAATTACATTTTGACAATATGTAATTGATTTGGTATTTCAATCTTGCGGTAAACATTTGGGATTATTTCTGATTGGCTGTCCATTTATGCTGCCGTCATTATTATACCGCAATGTTATACCTGTCTAAGGGTACGGTCCGAAACACGCTCACAGCGCTATTAGGGCACATTTATCTATAGTATACATAAGGCGTATTATAGATAAATGCGCTGTGAGCGTATTTCGGACCGTAGCCTTATTGTATCATGGTTGAGCGATCATTCTTTTCGTTGCTATGCGACATGTGCCGCTGTTATGTCTAGAACGTACACACAGGGACAGAAATGCCTTAACACATAAAGTTGTATACATATCGCAATACATTTATATATTTTGCATATACATGTATGGAAAATGCATATGTGTTGCGATATGTGCACAAATTCATGTATTAAGGCATTTCTGTCCCTGTGTGTACGTTCTAGGCATAACAGCGGCACATGTCGCGTAGCAACGAAAAGAATGATCGCTCAACCATGATACAATAATTTCTGTCCCCGTGTATACATACATACATCCCATGATCTAGCCGCGCCAAATATGCGTCAATTTGCCAATCTTTTTTATTTAATATCTCGATATTGATTATTGCAAAAATTGCAAAATAGCAAAGGACTTTTTTGTTCAATTTATTGCGTTCTACCCGCTCAAGAACGTTCGCACAATCTTTATGAAACACCCTGTATACACAGGGTGGGGCATTTAAAGCGTTACAAGCCATTATCTTTGAAAGTATGCGTCGAATTAAAAATATGTTCAAAAAAGTTTTGTGACTTCAAGAGGGACATAAGATGTCTTTGATTTGACCTTGGATAGTTGTTTGAAGATCACGTAAAGGTCATCTTTAATTTCTTAAATGGAACCTATTTTTTATTCATATTTTTGTAGCTTACCTCAGAAGCTTTCCAAAACACTATAATCAAATGTTTTTTTTAAGTACTCTTCGAGTTATAAGGCTCCAAATTTGCAGTACTTTGATATAAAATACAAAATATTTCATAAAATATTTAGTTTTCTGTAGTCTTACCCTAATAATTTTTATGCACAGAATAATGAGACAAAACTATTGGTGCAAAGAAAACACATAGTTATCGTCAAAGAAAAATACGCAATTGCATATTGCGAATAGCATAATTTTTTTAAAGATAATTTTGCATTTTTTGCACCAATTGATTTGTTTCATTATTCTGTGCATAAAAGTATTAGGGGTAAGACTACCGAAAACTAAATATTTTACGAGATATATTGTATTTTATATGAAAGTACTGTAAATTTGGAGCCTTATAACTCGAAAAGTACTTAATAAAAAAACATTTGATTAGAGTGTTTTCGATAGTTTTTGAAGTAAGCTACAAGAATATGCAATAAAAAATAGTAGGTTCCATTTAAGAAATTAAAGATAACCTCTACATGACCTTCAACCGACTATCCAAAGTCAAACCAAAGATACCATCTTATGTCCCCCTTGATGTCATAAAACTTTTGTCTGAAGATATTTTTTATTAGACGCATACTTTCAGAGATAATAGTTTGTAACACTTTAAATGCCCTACCCTGTATATGTATAATATATGTATAATATATATATTATATACAGGTACTTTAGAACGAAAGAAGATTATAGAGACTCTCCGAAGAAATGGCAATTTCTTATTCAATACTGATCCATTATTAAATAATGGTGAACTTATTGTTTGTAGAAGACCACAAAGCAAATTAAGCCGTACAGCAACTGATTTTACATGTTGCATTAAATGCAAAGGATTTTTTACTAAAAACAACATTAGACATCACTTTGCACAATGCAGTGGCAAAACAGGATTCAGAGGAGTACAAGTTTTGGGCAGAAAATTTACTGGTCGTATTCATAATAATGCAAGCCATGTGTTAAAAAACGTCATATTCCCTGTACTCCGAGATGATTTGGTTACACGGTCAATAAGATATGATCAGTTATTAATAACATATGGGAATAAATTAGCGGTAAAATATAAACATTTACATCAACATGACATGATTCGCTCGCGTCTTCGATTGCTTGGAAGATTTTGGAGACTTACAATGAAGAAGTTCGACAAAGATCTAGAACAGTTTAGTTCTATTTATGATCCATTACATTACGATGACTGTATTAAATCTGTCCAAGAAATTGCACAATTAGATAGAGATAACAACATTTATAAAGCACCGGCAACAGCTTCTTCTTTAGGCACTTTATTAAAACAAGTTGGTAACTTATTTATAACTAAATGTATAAAAACCCACAATTACAAAGAAAAAGAAAACGCTGAAAATTTTTAAAAAATTCTACAAGAAGATTATGGTACAACTATCAATAAAGTAGTTGAAGAAACTCAGGCAAAAAAAAAGACAAAAGAAAGTTATATTGCCAAGCACAAATGATATAAAAAAATTATACAATTATTTACATCAAAAGCAGCATATGATCAACTGAAACAAGGATTTACATATCATGCTTGGTTGAATTTAGCACAAAGTATGCTTATATTGGTTCAATTATTTAACAGAGATGGCGAAATCGAGCGAGTTCTTATCGAAGATTTCCAATCTCATACAGGCATCAACGAAAATATACACAAAGAACTATATAAATCATTATCATCAGCTTCGCAAACGGTAATAAAAATTATTTTCCTGCAGAGATTTAAAAAATTTAATATTTAATAAATTTAATACAAATAGATTCTTTGTTTAAAAAATATTATAAAATCCCTGATGAGTTTTAAATAATTTAATATATACCAATTTATTTACAATTATTCAATCAAAAAATCATAAATATATAAATATATATATATTATATTTATATATATTTATTAAAACATGTACAGGATGGAGCATTTAAAGTCTTACAAGCTATTATCTCTGGAAGTATGCGTCGAATAAAAAATATGTTCAGACAAAAGTTTTGTGACTTCGAGGGGGACATAAGATGGTGTCTTTGATTTGACCTTGGATAGTCGTTTAAAGGTCGCGTAAAGATCATCTTGAATTTCTTAAATGAAACCTACTATTTTTCATTACATATTCTTGTAACTTTATCTCAAAAGCTTTCCAAAACACTATAATCAAATATTTTCTCATCAAATACTTTTCCAATTATAAGGCTCCAAATTTGCAATACTTTGATATAAAATACAAAATATCTTGTAAAATATTTCGTTTTCGGTAGATTTACCCTAACACTTTTACGCACAGAATAATAAGACAAATCAATTGGTGCAAAGAAAACGCAAAGTTATTTTTAAAAAAAATTATGCTTTTTGCAATATGCAACTGCATATTTTTCTTTAAGGATAACTATGTGTTTTCTTTGCGTCAATAATTTTGTCTCATTATTGTATGCATAAAAGTATTAGGACAAGACTATCGAAAACTAAATATTTTAGGAGATATTTTGTATTTTATATCAAAGTTCAACTTATGTGCCCCTCGAAGTCACAAAATTTTTGTCTGAACATATTTTTGATTCGACGCATACTTGTAGAGATAATAGGTTGTAACACTTCAAATGCCCCACCATGTATATTATTTATCAAATGTCAACGGTCAAAAAATTAGATTGCATATGTACACACGGGGATAGAAATGCCTTAACACATGAATTTGTGCACATATCAACATATTTATATATTTTGCATATACATGTATGGAGAATGCATATGTGTTGCGATATATGCACAAATTCATATGTTAAGGCATTTCTGTCTCCGTGTGTACTTCGATTTTAAACTCTATTAATTTAAATTCCTGATTTTTTATAATATGTCTAGCAACTCTTAAATACTACAATATTAATAGCACAAATTTTATATACATATAATAGTTAATAATATACTGAATAATTTATGTTTACTTACGTTTACTACGTTTATTAATAATTTTGTTATACAGATACTTTTTTTTATTATTTAAATGTTGTAAATTAATAATATATAAACAATTTTAAATTATTTATGTATATAATTTAGTTAATAATGTATAAAAAATATATTTGAAAATATTTATTTGTTTTAATTTTGTGATTAAATTGTATTTCAAAAGTGTAAAAAAAATATAAATAAATATAGCATTTATAAAAAGTTTCAATATATTTAAATTTTTAAGAAAGAATTTTAAAGTATTATATTTCCATGCTTTTTATTTATTTTACTATTATACTATTTACTTTTACTATTTACTTTACTATTTACTATTTACTTTACTATTATACTATTTACTATTATTTATTTTACTATTATATTAAATAATAAAAGGTATCAATTTTTATGATAATGTTAAATTATAAAGCATTTTTTATATATGTTATCTATCTGCCAAGATTTTGGAAGATTAAATCTCTCTGTATTTTTTAGCGTCACCTTATGGCCGAACTAAAAGGATTAGATGGAACATAGATGAATGCAGTATTATCTATAAAGAATTTAATACTTTTTTCTTAAAATCGAAACTGCCATCTTCAAAGGATATTTTGCGCGTTAAATTAAACAATTCAGCTTTACAAAATAGGAGTGTCGCTCAAATCAGAACATGGATGCACAATTATATATCTGGAAAAACCAAAAAACGTACATTATAAAATTATTTTATTCTCATTATTTTTTTTTATAACGTAGTTTTTTAATATTTTGAGAGATATATTTGCATTATGAAGAGAAAGGTCAATATACATATACATATATGTTATTGAATATTTTAATTGAAAGACAGATAAAACACAACATATAAACACACACACACACACACACACAACATCACACATACACACATGCACAACACACACACAGTAACTTTTTAAAGATTTTTAATAAAATATTTAGAGTCAAAAAAATTTTATTTTAAGTTTCTGATATAAATGGTTAGAACTTAACAAACTCAATTTTTTATATTGATCTCTTCACTTCAATGATAACAAATATACGTGTGTAATAACGTAAGTAAATTTTTAATTTGCCAAAATACATTATTTTATTTTTAAAAAAAGAAAATGGCAAACTTACAAAATTGACAGTACATAATTAAGTTTTTTTATTACATAATTATTATTAATATGTATTACAATATATTATACTATATAATATTAATATGTATACATAATGTGGCGGACAGTTACACTGCCGCACATGCGCCGCCGCTCGATGTCAGCGAGCCGCCGAGCGTTAGTTCGGGCGCCGCCGCCAGATGGCCACGGGTTGAAGACTTTCTCGTGTCGAGATTTCGCGAGACACGAGTATATATACCGGGGCCCCCGGCGGAGAAATTTTGTCGATTCCGGCTAAAGAGTCCTAGACTACGAACCAGAACGATCGCTTTTGGAATATCAGTCCTTGTCAGGATTAAACCTTACGGTGAGTGCTCTTCGGGCCGCCTCGGTGTGTGCTCTTCGGGCCGCCCTATAAACCTTACGGTGAGTGCTCTTCGGGCCGCCTCGGTGTGTGCTCTTCGGGCCGCCCTATAAACCTTACGGTGTGTGCTCTTCGGGCCGCCCTACAAACTCTATGGTGAGTGCTCTCCGGGCCGCCTCGGCGTGTGCTCTTCGGGCCGCCCTATAAACTCTATGGTGAGTGCTCTCCGGGCCGCCTCGGCGTGTGCTCTTCGGGCCGCCCTATAAACTCTATGGTGAGTGCTCTCCGGGCCGCCTCGGCGTGTGCTCTTCGGGCCGCCCTATAAACTCTATGGTGAGTGCTCTCCGGGCCGCCTCGGCGTGTGCTCTTCGGGCCGCCCTATAAACTCTACGGCGAGTGCTCTCCGGGCCGCCTCGGCGTGTGCTCTTCGGGCCGCCTATAACTCTACGGCAAGTATCCTTCGGGCAACTTCCCGTCACCATCTTGCCAAGAAGAGGCACCAGGGGACAACGGTCAACAGTTCCACCACCCGAGCCGGACCCTGTCCCTGAAGAAGACTCCACCAGGCCTCTGAACCAGGGGATAGTACTTCTCCCCTGGAGGCTCTGCCGCATTGCCGCCGTGCCACCGAGCCCCAGTCAGCAACGGGACCCACGGAGACCAAGCACCCGTACGACGAGCTCTCAAACCTCGCCGGAGCTCAACAAGAAGCCAGTATCCACGGGGACGCAAACTTCCCTCCAACTGGGAGTTTTGCAAACACAGACGACGCCGAGTCTGTCCATTGCGGTTCAATTCAGCCCGCACGCTCCGAGCCCAAGCAACGACGTTCCTGCGACGCCAAAAGGAAGGCCTCGTACCCCGGGCCGCCGGCGAAAGAAGCGTAGGCCCAAGTTAGACGAAGCCTGTAAGGAACTATTCGGAGCATCATCGGAGGAAGACCGTCACAAGGACTAAAGCGCTAAAAACCGCCCTTTTAAGGGCGCCAACAGATTCCGACAGGAATCACCTCTGGTTCACAATAAATAAATATTCTTCCTGTCATTGTCACATCCCGACAACCTTACCCACACATAATATATTATACGTAATTGTTTGTGTTGAAAATTATATTAAAAAGTAATGCATACAATATATTATTTTTATATTAAAGAGTAATGCATATAATGTATTACTTTTATATTTTATAAGCATAAATATAAAATTTATGTTGCGGATCGTACAAATTGTCACAAATATCTATTAGAATAAATATTTATATATATACTATATATACTATATATTGTCTGTGTTTAACGTTTTTATTTTACATACTATCTTTTTGCTATAATAATATAAAAATATTCAAATTTAATTTTTCTTTATCTTATATTAATTTAAATATGATATATGTCAATAGCATAGAAATATATTATTATTATTCTAAGCATATATACATATATATTAATGTGTTAGATTTTTAAACGTTATATTTTACATTCAAATAAATTGACTAATCACTAAGTTATTTGCTTAAGGCTCCCGAGTAATCACCACGATCGTACCGGATTGTAACGTCAGAAGCGAGAAATGACACGCCGAAAATAATTGCGTGTCATTTTTAAATAAAAAAATATTTTAATGAAAAAAGACTACAAATCGTTTTAGCACACTTATAAAATTGTTCGAAAACTAAGCTTTTCCCTTAATAGTTAATAAGTAACCGTAAAATGAGTGTCAAAGTAAATAGGCTTCCGAGTGTCAAAGTAAGCAGACTTACTTTGACACTCATTTTACAGCTACTTATTAACTTTCAAGAGAAAAGCTTAATTTTCGGATAATTTTACAAGTGTGTTGAAGCTATTTGTAATCTTGTTTCACTAAAATATTTCTTTACTTAAAAATGGCACGCGATTATTTTCGGCGTGTCATTTCTCGCTTCTGACGTCACAATCCAATATGGCCGCAGCGACTACTCAGAGGCCTTAACTAAAGCCTGCGGCACACGATACGATTTTTCGTAATGGATTGCTTACGAGAACCAATTAGGATTAAGCTTTAAGTCACTTGATCTAAAATTCTGCATCCTTATTGGCTCTCGTAAGCAAACCAGTACGAAAAATCGTACCGTGTGCCGCAGGCTTAAGGGGATGCTGGAAGCATTTTCTTTACCGACCGAAATGATACTTTCGTATTTCACGCATAACTTTTTATTAGTTAAGTAAAATGACAAATGCTTCTCCACGATTAAAGTACACAAAGTAACAAATACGGGGCTGGTGATTTTATCTTAAAAATAAGAACAAATTTTAAAAATTAGTTTTTTGTTATCGACTCCTAGCTGCAGGTCGTAAATATATTTGACCAATACACAAGTTTTACAGCTTGCACATATAAAATAAGACCAGCCCCGTAAAGAGAAAACATGAAAGAATGTAAATATACCTTTAAAATTTTTTTTAGAGGCTTAATAAAAAAGATATGCGTGTAATACTGAAGAATTATTTGTGAAGAATTATTTGCAAGCGAAAGCGAGATCTAAAGATAATACAGAGCAGTAAATTAGTTCACAGACATCGTGATAGATGGAGCTGTTGCAATCTGCTTATTTGATAAAATAATTTAATAAAATAATTTGATAAAAATAATATTATCTTTGCCATTTCGTGCATGTTTATTACACATTATAGGATAAAGAGATAAGGCACACTATTCAAGCGTTTGCTAGAAAATTATATTTTTCGAAATTTTTTAGGATCCCGATATTTTTTCTTCCCTCTGTACGATACTGTGTGTATCGCTATATATGCGCGCGTAATAAAGTGTAGCACCGTCGCGCAAAACAAGAGATTATCACGCGAGAAACCGTGTGACAAACCGTGTTCCTACGTGCAATGTAGTGTAGTGTAGTGTAGTGTAGTGTAGTGTAGTGTTGTGTTGTGTTGTGTAGTGTGTTTTTAGTGTAAAGTGGAAAGTAGTTTTGTAGTGTTTGATTTCTGCCAAAGAAAAATGGGGAAAACGAGTGATGCGAAACATCCATACTCCAGTCGCCGTAAACTTTCTTTAAAGAAAGGATGGAGAAAAAGGTTAGTGATACCAATTTGTTATATACAGGGTGGACCATTTTAATCCATCCAGTCGAATATTTCGAAAACCAAGCCCGGGAGAGAAAAATTTTTCAGACAAAAGTTGTTTGGTTTCAAGGGGACCATAAGATGGTACCATTGGTTTGACTTTGAAGAATTATTTGAAAGTCACATGAAAGTCACCTCAATTTTTTTAAATGGCATCCCCTATTTTTTATTGCATATTCTTGTAGCTTATCTCGAGACCTTTCCAAAACATTATAAATAAATGTTTTTTCGTTAAATATTTTCCGAGTTATAAGGCTTGAAATAATTTCTTAATTTTACATAAACTATAAAATATCTCGTAAAATATTCACTTTTTGATGATCTTACCTCAATACTTTTATGCACAGAATAATGAGAGAAATTAATTGGTGTAAAGAAAACATAGTTGTTTTTAAGAAAAAATGTGCAATTTGTAATTAACAATTACATATATTTTCTTAAAAACAACTATGTGTTTTCTTTACACCAATTGATTCCTCTCATTATTCTGTGCATAAAAGTATTGAGGTAAGGTCATCGAAAAATGAATATTTTACGAGATATTTTATAGTTTATGTAAAATTAAGAAATTATTTCAAGCCTTATAACTCGGAAAATATTTAACGAAAAAACATTTATTTATAGTGTTTTGGAAAGGTCTCGAGATAAGCTACAAGAGTATGCAATAAAAAATAGGGGATGCCATTTAAAAAAATTGAGGTGACTTTCATGTGACTTTTAAATAATTCTT
>CABEGB010001485.1:0-70927 GCA_901521435.1 Crematogaster levior
CCTGCGTGGTGCACGTAATTTTCCGAACACGTGCTCGCCGCGTGCCGCGTTTCGCAGTGTAACGTGAATCAGCTGTGGATTCGAGACCGAGTATTATCGCGCTGAAAACGTACGATCCGAGGCACGCGACGAGACGTTAACGCGAGTGAGCACGCGTGTGAGAAATGGTGATGAGAGATGAAAGGTGAATCGCGAACGGAGAATTAACGGTAACGTGGTGAAGTGCGATGCAGACGCGGAATAATGAAGAACAGCAATGAGGAATAATAATGACCTGTATGCGCAATGAAATGTGAATGTGAGCGGTGACAATGGTGCGGCGAGTGTGAAAGGGATGCGCTTACGTGCAATCCCTCGTTGAAGAGCCGGGAGGACCCGCTGTGTCTCGTGCGTTTTGCGATGTTCCCGCCTCGTCTCGATGAAGCACCACAAGCTTGCTGACCGGTCGGGTGAGTGTTGAGGTGGCCGTTTTCACCTCAACGACGCGGACCTGGCCGTCGCGGCCAGGATGGACGGCGACGATGCGTGCAAGTGGCCACTTCGCGGGTGACGTCAGCTCGCTGCGCACGAGACACAGCTGGCCCTCCTGCACCGGCTCCGTTGCACGCTGCCACTTGGGGCGCTCCGCAAGTCCGTGGATGTATTCGTCCCGCCACCGCCGCCACAGGTGGTCCCGCATCCGCTGGACGAGCTGCCATCGGGAGAGCCGGTTCACCGGCACATCGAGGAGCGACGGCTCAGGGACGGCACGGAGAGGTGCCCCGATGAGGAAGTGGCCCGGTGTGAGGGCCGCTACGTCGTCCGGGTCATCCGTCAGGGGGGAGAGCGGCCGCGAATTGAGGCATGCTTCCACCTCGGCGAGGAGGGTCGCCATCTCCTCATAGGTGAGGGTGGAATCGCCGATGACCCGCCTCAAGTGGTGCTTTGCCGACTTCACGGCCGCCTCCCAAATGCCGCCGAAGTGAGGAGCCGCCGGGGGGTTGAACCTCCATTGGATGCGCTCCTCCGCCAGGGCGCGGGCGATGTGGCGGGCCTCTTGTGAACTCGCCGCGAAGAGGGCCCGAAGCTCCTTGTCGGCACCCACGAAATTAGTGCCCTGATCGGAGTAGATCGCCTGCGGCACTCCCCGACGGGAGACGAACCTTCTCAGGGCAGCCAGAAATCCTTCCGCGCTGTAGTCACTGGCCACGTCCAGATGCACCGCCCGCGTGCAGAAGCAGACCCAAACGACGATGAAGGCTTTGCTGCTTCGGTGCCCTCGACCCTTGGTGGCTCGCAGCAACACTGGGCCCGCGTAGTCGACTCCGGTGTGCGTAAAGGGGCGCGCCGGAGTGACACGGGGCGCTGGGAGATCAGCCATAAGTGTCGGCGTGGATGCCACCCGCCATCCCGAGCACCGAAAGCAGCGATGGGTGCACCTCTTCACGGCGGACCGTCCGCCTGGCACCCAGTAGCGCTGCCTCACCGCTGCCAGTGTCTGTTGCACGCCGCCGTGGAGCACCCTGGCGTGGCAATCGTCGATGATCAGCGCGGTGAGTGAGGACCCTTGTGAGAGGATAATAGAGTGCCTCTCGTCGTATTCAAGGGGCGCGCGGCGGATCCTGCCTCCAACCCGCAGCACACCCTGGTCGTCCAGGAACGGGGTAAGTTTGATCAGTGCACTCTTCCTGGAGATTGTTTGGCCTTTCTGTAACACACTAATTTCAGCCGCGTAGGCTTCCGCTTGCGCCACCCGCACCCAGGTCAGCAGGGCTTCTTCCAGGTCGTCGCCGGTGAGTTCGGGGAGCCGGTCCGCTTTGTCGTCCCTCGTCCGCAACCAGCGACGGCACCACGCAGTGACGCGCAGCAACCGTCGCAGAGACGAGTACCGCCGCAGCAGCTCCGGCTCCTCCTTGGTGAGCGTCGCCCCGACGATGGCCCGCGTCCTCTCCTCGGGGAGCCCGGTTGCCACCAGATTGTCCTCAGCATCTCGAGGCAGGTCGCCGTGCAACCAGGCCGGGCCCCGCCACCACAGCTCGTGTTGCACAAGTTCTCGTGGTGGCAAGCCCCGGGAGGCGCAGTCGGCAGGGTTGTCCTGCCCAACCACGTGGTGCCACTCCGCACCGGGCAGCGTGGTTTGGATCTCCGACGTCCGATTGGCCACGAACGTCTTCCACCGCGTGGGGTGGCCTCGTATCCAGCCCAGCGCGACGGTGGAGTCGGACCAGAGGTGGACTGGCACGGTCTCGAGCCCCAGGACCGTCCGCACGTGAGCCATCAGTCGGACCAGTAGGGTTGCCGCGCACAGCTCCAGCCTCGGTAAGGAGATCTGTTTAATTGGTGCGACCTTGGTCTTGGCCGCGACCAAGCGAACAGACCAATCATCCTCTTCTCTGGTTCGCAGGTAGATCACGGCTGCGTAGGCCCGCTCCGAGGCGTCGGCGAAGCCGTGCAGCTCCGCCTGGCGCTGCTCGGTGGTCTGGAGCCACCGAGGGACCCTGATCTCCGCCAGCTTCGGGAGGTCGTCCAGGAAGGCCTGCCACGTCGCTGCCTCCGCCGTCGGGAGGGGGATGTCCCAGTCGCGCGACAGTAGCCAGGTCCCCTGGACGAAGATCTTCGCGCGCACGACCACGGGGGCCAGCCAGCCCAGTGGGTCGAACAGCTGCGCCGCTTGTGAGAGGACCGTCCTTCGGGTGATCCCTCTCGTTGACACCGGCTGCACCACAAAGGCGAAGGTGTCGTCCCCTGGGTGCCAGTGCAGCCCCAGCGTCGAGTGGGTGGTGAGTGTCGTCCACACACGCACCCCAGGTTGCGACAGATCCTCCTCCGGGATGTCCTTCAGGATGTCCGGCTCACTCGACGCCCATTTTTTTAGCGGGAAGCCGCCCGCCATGCAGAGATCCCGCAGCTGTCCCGCGAGATCCCTGGCCTCCTCGATTGTGGGTGCCCCTGACAGGACGTCATCGACGTAGACGTCCCGTCGCAGAGCACCCGCGCCTTCTGGAAACCTCGTCTCCTCGTCCGTGGCGAGCTGATGCAGCGTACGGATCGCCAGGAATGGGGCGCACGCCATACCGTAAGTAACGGTATTCAGTCTGTATTCTGAAATCTCGCTGTCGTCGGTCCTCCAAAGTATCCGTTGCAGGTCCCTGTCCTCCGGGTGGACCAGGATCTGCCGGTACATCTTCTCCGCGGCGATGACGCATCGGTGCCACCGCCAACGGAGAAGGATGTCCGCCAATGATGGCAGCAAGTTCGGCCCCACCCGCAGGAACCGGTTGAGGGATTCGCCGCCGGGGAGGGCTGCCGAGACGTTGAACACGACCCGGAGCTTGGTGGAAGTGCTCGTCGGCTTGAGCACTCCGTGGTGCGGTAAGTAGCACCCCTGCTTGTCCTCGGGCAATGACGCGGCCCGCGTCATATGCCCGAGGCGCTCGTAATCCTCCAGGAATGCTCGGTACATTTCCGCCAATTGACCGTCTCGCGCGAGCCGCTTCTCCACGCTGGAGAGCACCCGCGTAGCCACGTTCCGCGTCGCGGTGAGGTTAGGCATTCGGGACGCGGTCGGAAGTCGGACGGCGTACCGGCCGCTCTCTGTGCGAGTGTGCGTCCGCGCAAAAAGAGCCTCGCACTCCTGCTCTTCCACCGTCATTGCGTGTTCAGCTGCGGGGACCTCTTCCTGCTCCCAGAATTGTCTCACGAGACGATCAAGCGGCTCGTCCACGGAGCACGTGTGGAACGACGCGATGCGTGACGCGATGGTACCGGCGGCGCCCGACACGATCCATCCTAATTTTGTCTCCTGTGCCACAGGCTCCAGCTCCCCGCCCCGTTGGATGCCCGGAGCGAGGATCGCGGCATGAGCGTCGGCCCCAAGGAGAACGTCGATGGAGTCCGCGGAGGTAAATGTCGGATCGGCCAGAGGGATGCCCCGGAGATGCGGCCACTCCCGTTCAGCGCCGCTCGCGAGTCCGGCGTAGACGCTCAGTCGGGGAAGCACAATCGCGGACACGGTGAGTACCTCGTCACCACTCGCGGTTGCCACGTCGAGTTGCACTTGGCCGCGCGCGATGCCGGTCTGTCGTCCCCCCACGCCGAACACTGCCACCGAAGCTCGAGATCGCGGAAGTCGCAATCGTTGCCCGAGGGCCTCGGAGATTATTGAAACCTCCGAGCCCTGATCGATGAGCGCCCGGACGGGGTGCAGGTTACCGAACCGGTCACGCACCTGAATACGCGCGGTGGCGAGGAGGACGGCGACTCTACCCTCCGGAGGCTGGTACGCGAAATGTGACGTGATTGCACCAGCTGCAACGCGATTAGTGTCTGTCGCGGATTCGCGGAACGCGTCATGCAACGCGGAGTGGTGACGTTTTTCGCAAACGGTGCAGTTGCGCTTAGACTGGCACTCACCCACTTTGTGCTTCCCCAGGCAATTGAGACAAAGATGATGGTCCTCCATGAAGCGCTTCCTCTCAGCTGCAGTCCTCTGGCGGAAGGTGTCGCAGGACATCAGGAAGTGATCCTTGCGGCACAGGGAACACCGCTCCTTCTCCTTCTTGCTGGGCTCCTTCCGTTGTGCCAGGTGAGTCTTGGCAGCGACTCGTGGGGTTGATTCGCTCCTGATCGGTTGCACGGCCTCAAGAGTGTGTAGTCGGCGCTCGAGGAACTCGTGCAGCTCCTCGTAAGTGGGTGGTGCGCTCGTACCACCGATGGTGTCCTCCCATTCCCGTCTTGAGCGAGGGTCGAGCATCTCCACGGACAGGAAGACGAACAAGTCCTCGCTGCTCGTGATTGGTCGTCCGATGCTCTGAAGTGAGCCGACGGTGCTCGTCATGGCATGGAACAGCCTGCGGAGCTCGGTCACCGACTCACTTTTCATCTTGGGCAGCGCTGTATACGCCGCGTAATAGGAACGCACCAGGAGGCGGGGGTTCTCGTAGTAGCGCAGCAGCGCTTCCCACGCTCTGGTGAAGTTCCCCTCGGTAGTAGCGAGGTTTCTTACCAGCGACTCCGCTTCTCCTTTCAGACTCACTTTAAGGTAATGAAGCCTGGTGACGTCCGAGATGGAGGGGTCGTCGACTATGAGCGATCGGAATAGATCACGGAAAGGCGGCCAGTCCTCATACCTTCCCGAAAAGCTCGGCAGCTGAATCCTCGGCAAGGTCGTCCGAGGGGGCGGAGCTGTCTCCGAGGATGCCGGCTTCACATCCGCTGCGGCGGATTGATACTCGAGGAGCAACGTCCTTTGTTCTAGGTACGTACCCTCTGCGAGACCCATGAGGTCGTTTGTGAGATAATCGTGGTTTTCGAGCTCCTTAGGATAGGAGCGAATCAGCGTCTCGTGATGAGCCTCAAACTTCTCCCATCTCTTGTCGAGAACATGAAGGGTGTTCTTGATTAAGGCCGCGGTGATCCTCGCGGTGCCCACCTTCTTCATGTTTTCGACCGTTCGTGCCATACGCCCGAAATGGTCGTTCTGCAACGCAATCAGCGCTTCCATTTTTAAGATCGATGGAATTGCAACGGGCAAGGCGCACTGAAATCTTCCGGCTGGGATCCGGCTCGAAGGACCAAAATGTTCGCGACTGAACGGATCAGTCAGGAGAGAGATGACGAGCACGCACACACAGAGTAAATCACGCAAGTTTTTGTAACGAACAATAAAGTATATTTACAGAAACACAGTCAAATAAAGTTATATACAGAATATATTTACAGTTTAATGTGCACCGGGCGTGCACGTTCCGCACACGGCACTGGATCGCGCGGACAGCGCGAGTCCGCTGCAAGAAGCGCGCGCGAAGTCCGAGCGCGGGAGCCGCGGACAAAACCGACACGCGTGGAGCAAGCGACTCCAACAAGGCGCGTGTTGAACGGCAGAGCAAGCAACTCTGCTGTTGCGAACGCAAGAAAAGGATAAAGGCGTTATCCCTTTGAACGTACGAACTATCCGTGCGAATACTCGTAAAAATGAAACTAAAGCGTGCGGGTCGTACCTCGAGTGAATCTTAGTAGACTGGCCCTCGTCCCCACTCTGCTTCCGTTTTTATACTGCGCTTTTCTGGAATGTTCCTTCCTGTCGTCACTTCCTCTTGAAGGAAATGACGACATAAAAAGAACACTCCAGAAAAGCCAGGAAAATTCGATATAAACAATTATACATAAATATAATTAAAAAGAGCTAATTGGGGACGATGACTCAGGCCTTTTGAATTTGCGGCAGCGGCAGCGCCGCTGTTTCGCTGCTTGCGCGCTCCGCATGAGCGCGGCTAAGATTGATACTGTATCGGTAGTGGGACGTAAGTCCCGTGCGCGACGCAAATGGAGAGCAACGACAGTGATGTGTGCGGTGTAACACACATCACTGCCGCCGCTCTCCACGTATGTTATTGCTGCATTACACCACCCATGTTGCACAGGCCATGCAACATAGGCGATGCAATGCAGCGTGATGAGGGCTTTGCGGAGCCCTTAGTTCGCTCGCGAACATCCCCATTAGGGTGGTCCTTATTTATATAGGAAAAAATTTTTTTTTAAATTGTAATAGTAGGACCCCCCCCGTTCTCTTCCACTATACAAAAAAACAACCCATATAAAATTTTAGATCGATCGGATAATATTAACCCGTGCCCCATCGAATTTAAACTTGAAAAAATCGATTTTTTAATTCTTTGAACTAATCAGTTTCTAAAAATTATGTAACGATTAAATAAATACCAAAATTGTGTAATATAGAACTTGTTTATTTATTTTATAAGTGTAAAATCTGATATTTATGACTATAAGTATGGTTTATTTAACGTCTCTCGACTATGTCCTGGATACCTTTTACGATAATCTTGTACCGTCTACAAAAGAAAGAACATTAAATTATATATAATAAAAATTAACAAAAGATAACAATAGATGCACAATACAAATGGAAAAGTTGAAAAAATATCAGAAACGAGGTCTAGCAAACCTGTAAAATAAATTGTTTTTGAGATTCGTCATACGTAAATTTTGAGTTAAACTCTTCTATTAATTTTACACCTCTTTCCGCTGTATCGTTTACTACTCTCAAAGAATGTATAATTTTCCTTCCTTTTTGATAACTATCTTGATCTTTCCAGTGCATAGGATCTAGTTGCAGAAAATCTTGAGAAATTTCAAACCTATCAAATAATTTTTTCGAATTATTCGTAATTATTTCCTGGGGAAGATCTTTATTAAGAAAGTATTCCAAATCATCTAATTTGATAAATAGTTTCTTTCTTATTTCTTCTGGTTCTTCATCGTCTTTTTCGTCCGCTTCATTTGTTTCTCTGTCCAGAAGTATTTTTTGTGCTATGTCTCTTCTCCCTTCATCACTTATTCTTTCATCAAATATAGAAAAAGCTGCACATTCTTCATTCAAATACCATAAATGGTTAATAAACTTATTAATTGCTTTTTCCGCAACTAATTTGTCGTCGATCTTATAAGCTATCAATTTTTTTAAGAAATTAATATCGTTAAGAGGAGCTTCGATCGCATTCGGAGCAGAAAACCACGCCTCTGCATAGCATCTTATTATAAAACAACAAATCCGTCTTAGAGCTTTTTCCTCCTTATGGGTTAATTTGAATTGTTGTCTGAATATATATATTTTCAAGCAATATATCGCTTTGGCCATCCATCGAGCTAAATGACATGCTCCAGGCTGATGAAAATGTATTCCTCGTGATGGTGTCTCTCCTAAGAATATTATAATTAATTCCAAAAATTCTTGATAATCGTCACGAGGTAGATCTTCTTCAATTTTATTTTTAGCATAGAGTAATACCTCATTTGCATCGTCTTTTAATATTTCTCTAACACTTGCATCTGACAACCATGTTAAATATTGCGTTTGGTCAATATCTTTCCATGTATTTTTGAACCTTTTGAATAGGGGTACGTCTGGTCCTTTACTAGGAAAAAGTTGTACTTCGTCAAATACGCCTTGCAGTACAATTTCGTAAATGTGATGACGGCAAGCCAGAAATAAAATATCACGATCCAGTTTTTGTTCCAAAAGATAACATGCACCTTTCAAACGACCTGTATTACTCGCAGTGGTATCAAAAACGACAGCTTGAACAATATCTAATAATGACCATTCGTGTAAGGTATCGTAAACAGCCGATGATATTTCACGTCCAGTTCCCGACGAAAGTTCAGGAACTCCTAAAAGCTGCTCTACGTTTGGAGCTGTAGCTATGACTGGAAGACGATCAACATTTTTTTTTCCAGTAATGTCTGGAAGTATTTTAGAATCCCAATGGATAACCACAAAATTTAAATTCAAATCGTAGAATTTTGACTGTACATCCAATGAGATCTTTTTACGATAATTTTCTCGAGCTCTCTTAATGGATGTTCGATTAATGACGAACTCTTGTGGATTTAAATTGACAGCATCTACGCAAGCTGTCAATATGTGAACAGCATCCCTATCACTAATTTTACATTTGTCTAATGCTGCTGAGAGTCGAGCAGTCAAAATATTTTTTCTAGCTCTTTTATTTTTTGGCAGCTTAGGACTCGAAGAAAAATAATTTTCTGTTTCCGTTTCTGCATATTCCTCACTTTGTGATGTGCCGGGTTGGCTAGAAAATGGTATAATATCTCTTTCAATTTCCATTTCCGACTCGCTAGAAGAATCGGTGAAAGAAGGCAGATAATCATGTACTGGAATATATAGAAAAAAGATAGAATGTTGTTTTAGATTACATCTTACATCACAATTGTAAGGACGCAAGATAAATACAGAATTACTGGAAAGAAAACATTCTAACACTAAAAGTTAATTCGCAGAATTATATTAAATAAATGTCAGTTACCTGTACTTGCAATTTCAGAATGTTGTTTTCTTCTTCTTTGTAATTCCTTTTTTTCTTGCGCAGCTTTCTTCAATTCGGCAGTAGTTAATTTCATATCTATTCCCAACATACAACCAGGTCGTCCATTTTTTCTTTGCATAAGTAAAAATTCCTTATCTTTATTGATTTTTATTATATTTAATACATTAGCATGTGCTATATCAAAAAGATTATTTAAACTGTCTTCAAATTCTTTCTCTTTTTGCCTACAAGATATACTTGCTCGCGTTTTATGCTTTCCCAGCTGTCGTAAGTTTTCATACAGCTTCTTGCATTTTTTAATACAATCAGAACGATCTTGAGTTGGTATACGAGCCTTTTTCCAAAATATTAAACATTCGTCAATTACAAGAGAAGCACTGTCATGTAAGTTTAATTTCACTTCGCGCATATTGTAAAACAATACACTTAAAACATCTCTTCGGCATGGTAATTTACTACCAGTAATTTGATTTCTCATTGAACCGACAAGAAAAATAGGTTTTCGTGACATTTTCAAATTTGAAGAATAATGTATCAATGTAACTACTACGATGCGGACGGTTCGTGCACGATCCTGTATCTGAGTACCTCTGCGTGCGAGTTGTGTGCGTGCATCTGCGCGTTAGTGACCGCGCACAGCAAGAATTGACAATCGTCACACACACGAACACACATTAATTCACACATTGCGGTTCTCCGTGCGCGACACAGGATCGTGCACGAACATCCGCGGCTTAGTAATTAGAAAATACAATTTTTATTTTTAAAATCAGATGGCTAAGTGTACAGCGTTGTTGCCACAAAAAACAAAAGTCGACAATTATATTATACCAACAATTATTATTACAATTATATTACCAATTTTTTCATTTGTTTTATCGTGTGTACAATCGACTCTCCGTATGATAAAACGAATGAAGGGAAGAACGATGTAAGTCCAATTTCTTTGAAAATGAGTTTGACACTTGTACAATTATTTTAAACTTTGGGTCTTATGGGGCACGGGTTAATATTTACTGATCGGTCCCAACTTTTGCAGGAAATAGTTATTTATATAAAGGAACAAATTGAAGGGGTCCTGCATAAAAATTTGTCAAGTTCGAAAATAAGGACCACCCTAATCCCCATATCATTTTATCCAATATTGTTTCCTTAGATAAATTAGATTTAAAAAATTGATAAAAAAGTTAATATAATTATTTATTTAAAAAAATAAATTTAAGATTAAATATTGTAAGACATGCGAGCAAGAAAGGGAGCGCTTGTGGGGAAAGGGAATACGCGCTTGTGGGAGAAAAAAAGTTTTATTTTATATTATTTTAAAAAAATATTTTATTCATAAGAAATGTTTATGCGTAATTTATACAAAATGTGTGTGTGTGTGTGTAATTTATATGTAAAAATAAAAAATTAAATTGCATTACAATAAAATTAAAAATTACAAAATTACAAAAATATGTTACTCAATTCTCCTCCGGTGGATCCTCCTCCTCATATGGATCCATTCCAAATAATTTTCTGAGATCGAAAACGTCGTGTGGTGTTGAATGTACTTGATCAGTCTCCCAATTCTCCTCCGGTGGATTCTCATCGTATGGTTCCATTCCAAATAGCTTTCTAAGACTGAAAATATCGAGTGGCGTCGAATATAATCGGTCTCTCTCCGTGTCGTACCATAATTCGTCCAACTGTTCTCTTATTTTGCGTCTTTTTTCTCGCTTGTACTTTCTTTTTGTGATGCTTATGTATCCTCGGATTTTTATCTTGTCCATGCGTATATATCCCTAAAATAGATATAAAAATTAAAAATCTGAGAGAAAAAAATTACTTACATCTATGTGTCATACATACCTGTTCATGAGGAATTTTCACTCGCACCTCGTTTTTTATTTGTACTTCGATCACTGTTGTCCACCCACTGCAAATAACACACATAGTTAAAAATTATAAATTAGTCAACTTTCCTATAAACATGGTACACTAAAAATACGATTTGGACGTAAACTACACTCCGAAACATGATTTTTAATACATGAAGCAAATTAAGAGTCTAATTATTTTACACTATATAGATACACACGATATACTTACACCTCTGGCGGGGTACTCAATTTCGATATATTCCTCGATCTTAGAAGGTAGTTTATATTCTACAATGTCTTCTTCTGCCATCTTCTCTTGCTTCTTTTCCACTTGAAAAACTTAATATACAAGAACTCTTCACTCCACAAATTCAGTTCAAAACTAAGATTTTGGAGTGTTCTAATTTTCTAAGCAGCCAAATATATATATCGGTGCTCGAGGTACCCATGGTGGAAGTATACGGAGTGAAACATTTCATAGATGCGGAGGAGTGACCAATAAGAATCATGCATTTGTTACAAACTTCCTTAGCAGTGTTATATCATTAGTTGCTTAGGTTGTTTGGGAGGTTTGAAACAAAACGCATGATTCTTATTGGTCACTCCTCCACATCTGTTACAAACTTTCTTAGCAGCGTTATATCATTAGTTGCTTAGGTTACACTGGTCGACAAAATTCGGTCATAAAAAACTTCGGAGATGAAAGTAGCTAATCTTTGTCAATTTTGGGTCGCTGAATCCGAATCCGATAATGAAAATTTTTGATTGGCTCTGGTTTCCAAGAAATATGGCGTCAAAGTTGCAAAAAGCCTCGTTTTTGGCAATATTTCAGGAGGCATATCTTTTGACAGAGACTAGATAAAGGGTTCAATAATGGCTTAAAATAATGCTTATACCTTGCACTTTAAGATAAAAAATAGAAAATAATTAAATAAAAAAAAAATCGCTTTAAATGGTCATTTGTTTGAACGCGTCTAAAACCTGTCAGGGTCAGCCAGGTTTTAGACGCGTTCAAACAAATGACCATTTAAAGCGATTTTTTTTTTATTTAATTATTTTCTATTTTTTATCTTAAAGTGCAAGGTATAAGCATTATTTTAAGCCATTATTGAACCCTTTATCTAGTCTCTGTCAAAAGATATGCCTCCTGAAATATTGCCAAAAACGAGGCTTTTTGCAACTTTGACGCCATATTTCTTGGAAACCAGAGCCAATCAAAAATTTTCATTATCGGATTCGGATTCAGCGACCCAAAATTGACAAAGATTAGCTACTTTCATCTCCGAAGTTTTTTATGACCGAATTTTGTCGACCAGTGTTATTTGTAACAAATGCATGATTTTATTGGTCACTCCTCCGCATCTATGGAATGTTTCATTCCGTATACTTTTGCCATAGAGGTACCGTTATACAAACCTCATTTGATGAAATATTTTCAATGCATAACTCTTTTTTGGAGCATGCAAACAGTTGAGTCTCTCAATGTGTACACTTTCACATTTTATGGTTTTAAAATGAATGGGGAAAGTTTGCATATAAGTGACGCACCTAGTGACGCACTAGAATATGAATGTAATATTTTATCCGGCGTCGGATAAAACTGAGTGATTTATGGAGCTTTAAAGAGAAATTTTTGTTTGGACCTTATTGCCCCTTTGAATAAAAAAGATAAGAAAAAATTTTAAAAATTTGTGACAATGTTTAAACACTATCGTGTGACGCACTAGAATATCTAATCTTTCAATATCGTAAATTTATAAAAAACTGAGTGATTCATGGAATTATAAAAGAGAAATCTTTGTTTGACCTTATTGCCCCTTTGAACAAAAAAGATGAGACAAAATTTTAGAAATTTGTGACAATGTTTAAACATTATCGTGTGACGCACTAGAATATCTAATCTTCCGGCGTCAGATAAAAACTGAGTGATTCATGGTTTTATTTATTTATTTTTATAAGTAGAAATCGAAAAATTGATTTTTTAAATTAATTGATTATCAGGAGACGCGGTAGCGTCTTCGGCCATGTTCAAAAATACAAGTAGACGCTACAAGTATCTTATCCCGCACCCTTAAAGTCGACTTTTTGGGGGTGTAGAACTATTAAAATATAAAAAATTTTGAAATGCCTGTAGCATATTCCGAAAGGTGGTATCGCCACGAGTAAGTTAAGCCAAAAAAGAAAAAAATCGGTCAAGCCGTTCTGGACATATAAACGGTCAAAAAGTGATGTTTTTCACGAAAAATGAAGTAACGTCTTCTTCTTCTTCTTCTTCTTCTCTGTCCGCAATCATATGTACTTCTCTTCTCTCTTACCTTTCACTCACACCTCCCCCAACTTCCACTCACCCCCCTCCCCCTCCCCTTTCTCCCCTCCCTTCCCCTCCCCCTCTCCCCTCCCCTTCTCAATTTTTTCGTCTTTTTCGCTCTATTTCGCACTTTTTCATCATCTTTCACCCCCTCTCACTCTCTCACACCCTTTCTGGTGTATTTACCATTTATTAAAAATTTTCAAAAACCACTCCTTAGACGTGAAATTTAATTTAATCTAGCTTGTGCTAGACGTCCAATTAGAAAAATTATTTTTTCATATGTACTTCTCTTCTCTCTTACCTTTCACTAACACCTCTCCCAACTTCCACTCACCCCCTCCCCTCCCCTCCCCTTTCTCCCCTCCCTTCCCCTCCCCCCTCTCCCCTCCCCTTCTCAATTTTTTCGTCTTTTTCGCTCTATTTCGCACTTTTTCATCATCTTTCACCCCCTCTCACTCTCTCACACCCTTTCTGGTGTATTTACCATTTATTAAAAATTTTCAAAAACCACCCCTTAGACGTGAAATTTAATTTAATCTAGCTTGTGCTAGACGTCCAATTAGAAAAATTATTTTTGGATCTATTGCGTGCCCAAACAAAAATACGATAGTTGCAATAGCGCTGAAATCGGGCTTGCTTTAGGCGCCCAATTAAAGAAATTTGGAGTGCTCTGCTTATAAAAGATATCCCAGAGACGATTAATTTGTGTATTAGTTATATATTTAAAAATATTTTATACCAGATGTAGTTTACACCAGACGTAATGATCGTGTTAAAATCGGAGAGACGAATAAAATATATGGTTGCGTGCTCACAAGAATAGCTGATGGAGGAGCTCATTCTTTATTTTCAATATTATTGTATTTTTGACATACAAACGGTTAAACATCTCGGAGAAATAAAGACAGTTAGCGAGTGACTGTGTCAGTGTCAAAATTAAAACGGAATAAAAATCTATTTGAAATTAGGTCATCACTTCAACGATAAAAATAATATAAGTATAAGTATATAACTACGTACAACTATATAATGTAAAAATAATTATTTGAATATATTGATGAAAGAATATTAGCATTTTAATAAATTATGTTATTTATTGAAATTTTATAACTTAATCGATATATTGTGTTACATACGTTACATGTAATTTCAGTTTTACTAATTCAAACTATTAATGATACATTAGTGGTTCTAGTAATCATTTCGTGTATCGACTTTACTAAAAATTGACTCTATTGATAAACTACGTAAATTACACGCGGAATAATAATAGGGAAATACTGTAACTAAAATACAGAAATGTAACAGAAGCGTATATATGGAGATTTTCGCACACAAGTGTCTTACAAGAACCCGTAAATTAACCCCATAAGAAATGTTAATTAAAGAAATGTTAACGACATAGGTCCCATACTTTTGCGATGTACCGTTTTTGAGATATTGAATTTCACCCCTAAGCGGTAGTTTTTGAAAATTTTTAATAAGTGGTAAATTAACCCCATAAGAAACCGATAATTAACGACACAGATACAGATATTTAGTAACAAAAAATTTATTCTATTATTGAAATCATGTAAACGATTAATCCGCACATTGTAATTGAAACAAATGCACTTTGCAGTAAGAGCTTTATTGTGTTAGTTTTCTTCATTTAAAAAGTGCTATAATAAAATCATTTAATTATTAATGACAGTATTCTTCAAATCAAGAAAACTAATACAATTCTGCCTACAAAGTGTGTTTGTTTTAATAATAGTATGCAGATTATTTAACAGTTCAGTTATTTGTATCTTTTACATGATTTTAATATTAGATTAATATTTTTGCTTAGATATTTAATGGACGAAATTGCATATGCATTTCAAGAAACAAAATATATTACAGGGTCAAAAAATATTTCAAATATCATTTTTCAATCACATTATTCATTGCAATAACAAAATAAACTTTTGATGGGTAACGATAACTTTGATCAACAACACTTTTAATACCATTATATAGAAAGCTTAATCCAAAAACAACGTATTTTTTTAAATAACGCAATAGTATCAGAAAAATTTTTTGATCTAATGACATATTTTGTTTTCTGAAATACATATATACAATTTTGTCAATAAGGTATTGAGTACAATAACTCGAATAACAATATCAGGAGACGCGGTAGCGTCTCCGGCCATGTTCAAAATTTTGGACGCTACTAGTCTCTTATCCAGAAAGTTTAGAATCGATTTTTTGGGGTACAGAACTATTAAAATATAAAAAATTTTGAAATGCATGTAGCATATTCTGAAAGGTGGCATCGCCACGAGTAAGTTAAGCCAAAAAAAAAAAAAAATCGGTCAAGCCGTTCTGGATATACAAACGGTCAAAAAGTGATGTTTTTCATGAAAAATTGTTCTCTGTCCGCAGTCATGTATGTACTTCTCTTCTCTCTTACCTTTCACTCACACCTCCCCCAACTTCCACTCACCCTCCCCTCCCCTCATTTCCCTTTCTCACCACGCCCCCCTTCCATCCCTCCCCACCCCTTCTCTATTTTTTCATTTTTTTTGTTTTTCTTACACTTTTTCATCATTTTTCACCCCCTCTCACTCTCTCACACCCTTTCTGGTGTATTTATCATTTATTAAAAATTTTCAAAAACCACCCCTTGGGGGTAAAATTTAATATCTCGAAAATGGTGCATTGCAAAAATATGAGACATGTGTCGTTAATTCAGGTTTCTTATGGGGTCAATTTACCATTAAAAATTTTCAAAAATTACCCCTTGGGCGTGAAATTTAATATTTTGGAAACAGTGCATCGCAAAAATACGGGATCTGTGTTATTAATTAAGGTTTCTTCTGGGGTTAATTTACCATTCATAAAAAATTTTCAAAAACCACCCCTTGGGGGTGAAATTTAATGTCTCGGAAACAGTGCGTTGCAAAAATATGATACTTGTGCCGTTAATTAAGATTTTTTATGGGGTCAATTTATCATTTATTAAAAATTTTCAAAAACCACCCCTTGAGGGTGAAATTTAACGTCTTGGAAACGGTGCATCGCAAAAATACGGGACCTGTGTCGTTAATTAAGGTTTCTTATGGGGTAAATTTATAGTTAAAGAAAAATACGCAATTGCATATTGCAAATAGCATAACTTTTTTTAAACTTTGCGTTTTTTTTGCATCAATTGATTCATATATCTGTACTCTAAAAAGTAAGTGATATCCCAAAAAATATCATAAATGAAAAGGTCAAGCCATGTTCAAAAATAAACCCTCAAGAATTTGAATTTTTACAAATTTAAATGATTATCTAATAATATATCACCATGAAAAGTAACTGATATATTTACAAGGTGCCAGTTCAAAGTAAACATATATAAAGTGTATATTAACTAAATAAATTAATAAAATAAATAATATAATAAATTTAATAATATATTACCACGAAAAATAACTGATATGTTATTCAAGGTGCAAATTCAAAATGAACATACATACATAAGGTGTATATAAGTAAAATTGATTAAAATTTGACTCTAAGTGAAAGTACATAAGTGATATGTTATTCTTAGTGCACAAAATATAAAAGCCGTTTATTGAAGTTTGATTTGAAATTTATACAAGCCTGGACAATGAAAAATAGTTGCTTGTAATTCCAGAGTACTAATTTGTTAATGACTCGGAAAAAGAACATGGCGGCCTGCTCTCAAAAAACTTTCGATGGATGGAATAAATAATTAAAATGAAAGAGTTATGAAAATGGTTTAGATTAAAAATCTCCAACCTTTCTGTAGTAAAATTTCGAATTTTCATATGAATTTCCAATTTTAAATTTGTTATACCGTATTTTCAGCGAGTAATTTATGGTCAAAAAGTGTTGTCTTATTGCTTGAAACGGGTAAATATTAAATAAATCCAAAATTCATAAATAAAAAAGTTCTTATATCAAGTACAAAGAAGCTACACGCTTAAAAAGGTTAGTGATTATCTGACGTAACATACAACGTAATAAAAAAAATCGGATATTAATTATTCAAGATACAAATGCAAAATAAATATCGTTAAAATATAGATACAGAATTTATCACAATTTGACTCTGAAAAGTAAGTGAGATGCTTCTTAAAGTGCATGTATAAAATGTAACAGTGTTTTGATAATGATTAATTTAAATATTTGCATTAGCTCTCTCTCTCTCTCTCTCTCTCTCTCTCTCTCTCTCTCTCTCTCTCTCTCTCTCTCTCTGGGCAGGGTGATATATGTGATTGATATTTAACAGTACTACTTATTGAATAGTCAGAGACAAGTTGTGTCGGATGAATCGGAATGTAAGTATTATTATTATTCCTAAGTGGATACTGAGAAACGCATCGAAGTTTTTTGAGAGCAGGCCGCCATGTTCTTTTTCCGAGTCATTAACAAATTAGTACTCTGGAATTACAAGCAACTATTTTTCATTGTCCAGGCTTGTATAAATTTCAAATCAAACTTCAATAAACGGCTTTTATATTTTGTGCACTAAGAATAACATATCACTTATGTACTTTCACTTAGAGTCAAATTTTAATCAATTTTACTTATATACACCTTATGTATGTATGTTCATTTTGAATTTGCACCTTGAATAACATATCAGTTATTTTTCGTGGTAATATATTATTAAATTTATTATATTATTTATTTTATTAATTTATTTAGTTAATATACACTTTATATATGTTTACTTTGAACTGGCACCTTGTAAATATATCAGTTACTTTTCATGGTGATATATTATTAGATAATCATTTAAATTTGTAAAAATTCAAATTCTTGAGTTTTATTATAAGGAGAAATCGAAAATTATTTAATTGATTGATTATTTTATTATAAGGAAAAATCGAAAAATTGATTAATTGATTTTATTGATTAATTTAATTCTTTTGATTAATTTAATTGATTGTTTGATTTGATTGATTGATTTAATTGATTGATTTTATTGATTAATTTAATTTTTTGATTAATTTAATTGATTGGTTGATTAATTTAATTGATTAATTAATTACCCTCCGTGACGTCATACCCCCACTCCCGTGACGTCATACCCCCACCCCAATGTGAGTTAGAACTCGCCTAGTATACCTACTGTTCGACGCCCACTTCCGCAGCGGAAAGCCGCCCGCCATGCAAAGTTCCCGTAATTCTAACAACAGGCGACGCGTCTCGTTCGCGGTCGTCGCGCCGGACAGGACGTCGTCCACGTAGACGTCCCGCCTCAAGGAAGCAGTCGCCCGCGGATACCTGCCCCCCTCGTCGTCGGCGAGCTGACGCAGCGTCCGGATCGCCAGGTAAGGGACGCACGCCAGCCCGTACGTGACAGTATTTAACCTGTACTCGTGCACTTCGCCCGACTCATCTCGCCACAAAATTCGTTGCAGGTCGCGGTCTTCTGTATGCATGAGGATTTGGCGGTACATCTTCTCCACGTCTGCCGCGACGACATATCGGTGCCATCGCCATCGGAGCAGGACATCCGCGAAGGGCGGTAACAGATTCGGCCCGACGAGGAGCCCCGTGTTCAATGACGCGCCACCCCGAGCCGTCGAGCCGTTGAAGACGACTCGGAGCTTTGTGGTCGAGCTCGCCTCCCTGAGCACGCCGTGGTGGGGTAGGTAGCACACCCGCGCACTTCCGTTCGTCTCCCGCTCAATGCGTGACATATGTCCGAGTTGCTCATACTCGAACATGAACGCAGTAGAGTTCGGCCTTGTGGACGTCCCTGCTCAGTCCGCGCTCCACTCGTGCGAGCATCCGGCTCGCCAGCTCTCGCGTACCCTTCAGTTCGGGGAAGGGTGTTGTGGTCGGGAGACGCACCATGTACCGACCGTCGCGATCACGTGCATGTGTCTCCGCGAAGAACTCTTCACACGTTTTTTCTTTTTCAGTGAGCGCGCTGCACGGACCCTCCACCTCCTCCTGAGTCCAGAAGCGTTGGACCAGGGAGTTGAGAGTGTCGTCGGCCGAACACAGATGCTGCGCGGCAAAGGAACGTGTGGCGACCGTATCCACCGCTCCGGAAATGATCCACCCGAGGCTGGTCTGTTGCGCGATCGGCTCGCGAGGCCCCTCGCGACGGACACCAGGGCCGAGGATGGCGGCATAGACGTCGGCGCCGAGCAACACGTCGATGCGGTCCGCCGCCGCAAAGTCTGGATCCGCCAATTCCGCGAAGATGTGGCCATTTCCGGACAGCCGCGCTGTCTATGCTCGCGTACATCGTGAGTCGCGAGAGTACGAGCGCGGAGACCGCGATCGAGCAATCCTGTCGACGCGAGCAGATGTCCAACCGCACCTGTCCGCGCGCTACGCCCGTCTGCTGTCCACCCACGCCGAAGACGGTCACGGGCGTACGGGTGCGAAAAAGTCGCAGCCGTTGTACCAGGGCCTCCGTCACGATCGACACCTCGGAGTCCTGGTCGATCAGCGCCCCGGCGGAATGCAGTCCGCCGTGCTGGTCGCACACGGCAATCCGTGCGGTGGCTAGAAGAACCGCAACGCGCGCCCCCAGCTCGTGCCGCGCAATGTGAGACGTCCTGGTCTCCCCAGATCCGGCGACGCTCACGGAAGGTGAGTAGGCGTCGTGTAGCACCGAGTGGTGTCTACCCTTGCACACGGAACAGTTTCTTTTTGATATGCACTCACCGACCTTATGCTTTCCTAGGCAGTTGCTGCAGAGGCGGGTCTCCTCAACGAAGCGGCGCCTGTTCGCAGCCGGTTTCTCTCAGAAGACGTTACAGACCATCAGGAAATGGTCCTTGCGGCACAAGGAGCAACGTTCCCTGCTCTTCTTCGACTGGTATGCGCCAGCGGCCTCCTTCTTCAGATGGTGAGTGCGCGCCGACTTTGATGTCTCCACTTTGGCAGGTTGCATCGCGTCTAAGGTATGTAGCCTCTTTTCGATAAATTGCCGCAGCTCGCCATACGTCGGCGGATCGGTAGTGCCGCCGACGGCATTCCACTAGAGCATCCCATGCGCGACCGAAGTTGGTCTCGGTGGTCGGCAGACTTCTAACCAGCGATTCTGCCTCTCTTTTCAGGCTGGTCTTCAAGTAGTGCAACCTGGTGACGTCCGAGATTGATGGGTCGTTCACGATCAACGACCGGAAAATGTCCCGGAAAGACGGCCAGTCCTCGTACTTGCCTGAGAAGCTTGGGAGTTGGATGCGAGATAAGGTAGTGCGGGGAGGAGCGGGCTGCTCTATTTGCTGCCCGTCCTCGGGACGCGTGACTTTGGAGGCCTTGAGCTCCAACAGCGCGGCCCGCTGTATATACGCCTTCAACCTTCCCGTAGAAGTTCTGCACGTAGTAGTCGTGGGCCTTCAGCTCAGCCCAGTGCAGGCTGCGCATCCGTTCGTGCTGCTCCTCAAATTTTGCCCATTTGCTGTCGAGCAGCTTGAGCGTGGTCGCGATCAGCGGCCCACTGATCTTAGCTGCGCCTGCCTTCTTGAGATTCTCGAGCGTACGAGCAATACGCCCGGAGATCTCCTGCTGAGCAACGATTAACGGCTCCATTTTCTTTTCTCAGATTCTGATTGATCTTACCGCACACGAGCGTACACGCACTGTCGGTTCACAGGACGGAAATCCGGCTCGAAGGACCAAAATGTTTGGTGCGGAATGGAACCGTTGGAAGCAAAAAGGAAAGTCACGAGCACGCATACACACAAATAACTCACACGCAAGTTTTTAACAGTAATTAATAAAGTATATTCAAAAGTCACAGTTACAATAAAAGTCTCAATATATACAAGTTATTTACACAGTTTTTACTCACTCACCCACTTTCAGAACGCGTTACATAGCACAGACAATGCGAGTCCGCGGTGAAGAGCGCGAAACACGACAGAAAGCAATTAAGGCGTGTGCGAATACAGATTCCGCGAATGCGTGGAGCAAGCGACTCCAATGAAGCGCGCGTATTAAACACAGCAGAGCAAGCAACTCTGCTATCGCGAATACAAGATAAAAAGCGATTATTCAAGAAGCGTGCGAATTATAAACGAAAGAAAAATGCGGGTCGTACTCAGTGCTGAGATATTCAGTACAAAACCGCACCGCCAACCTCTGTGGTGGGGAGACACGCACACACAAACACGCTAGTGTACGTGTGACTCGGAGTCGTCGGAGCAATCCGACGACAATCGACGCGCTTCGGAAATTAAAGTGAGACAAACCTATGTAGGCTCTCTTCATCTTTTCCACAGGCTGGTCACTGGCGTATACGGCGAGACTATCCAACTACTCGCGGAAACATTTTCTTCGATGAGCGTTTCGTACTCTACCGTAAATCGTAAACCGCAAGCCTGCTCACAATTTAAGAATTCGTACCATTCTTATAATATATATTATCCATATAATAGATGATTTCAGTGACTTACAAGGGAAGTGTCACGACTGTCCGGAACCGATTTGATTCTCCTTTAAATATGTTGTTATATATACAAATCTAAGAGACACGTATTTTTTTATATGGGCCACTTTTGACTTTTAAGGGGTAAAACACCCCTTTGAAAAAAAACGGTTTTTATCTTTCAAGGCGAATATCTTTGAAACTATTAGAGATAGAAAAAAAATTCAAACGGGGTATTAAATGGCTTGATGAGTACTACAAAATACTGTAAAAAAATTTTTTTTCTTTTTTTTTTTTTCAAAAAATCTTACCCCTTTAACTGTTTTTTCAAAATTTTTAATTTTTGTTTTCATCAAATTAAAGGTTATTTTTTAACGAATTCATCCATGTATATTAAAGTTATGTTGCGTAATATCATTTTTGAGAAATCATTACAAACCCCTCCGTATATACGTTATTCGTGCTCGTATCGTATCTACTATGTGCGTAAGTGTAATAATTATCGTCGAAATACAATATTTAAAAAAATGTTAAATTTGTACAAAAATAAGCTTTTATTTGTGGCGATAAAAAAAATTTGAAATTTTGAAAAAAGAGGAATGGAAATTTTGGATTGGAATATTTTAAAAATTAAAAAAATTTTTTTTGCACTGTCTTATAAAGTACTCCTAAAATCATTCAACTTTTATTACATGATATTTTTCTAACAATACAGATTATAAAAAATATTAAGAATTAGGGTAGAGTTTTTATTGTACCTTCTTAAAATTATTAAATTGTATTTATCTCTGTACCTTTTTTTTTTTTTTTTTTTTTACGTAGGGAAATCCTCATGGATACCCGTTCCCCGGGGGAGGAAACGGGTTATGCCGGACTCTTACCGGCTAAAACCCTACGGTGGCCCTCCTCGTGCGCGTTTGGGAGACCACGGGAACGCAACATTCATCTCTGTACCTACATTATTTCCTTATAATATCTTAAGATTATTTTCTCTTACAACTTATTATTTTATTATTTTTATTCCAATGCTCTAACATCTTGTTTATTTATTAGTTTATACATTAATTTTGCGCAATAATATCTACACGTAATTAATAATAAAATAATTAATAAATGTTTACATATATTATAATACATTTATATTTTTTACTAGATAATAAATTTATATTATTTTTTTTATTATTTACTCATTATATACATTACAATAATGATAATCGACGAAAAAATGTTTTAAACATAATGACTGTTTGCACCAAGAACATCTTACTACAGCTAAATTATTGCAACCTTCGATATCACATATTGTTGAAGTTTCGTCAAAACTGAATTCTACTGGATTTTCAAATTCTTCTGGTCTTTCGTTCGTATATCCACTTTTAAACCACGAATATTTAAATAAGTTGTAATATCGTGGGGATGACAATTGATTATGTATCAAAGATTGCAATTTTATTATATTATTGCGTTCATGTAAATTTATATTACTTTCCAATAGTAAAACAGTATCTGAAAATCTTTTAGCAAAATTTTTCCAAATTCTAAATCCATAAACATCTAATGGTTGTATTTTTCCTGTAGTACCTTTCGGTATTATCATAGTAGTAACATGTTTTCCTGGAGGTGTTAAATCCGAAATAATATTGGGGCAATGTCCAGTCCATGAATCGATAAGAATAACGCTATTAGAACCAACGTTCGGAAAATAGGCTTCTTCTAACCACATTTTAAAATGGTCTGTAAAAAACATAAAAATAATAAAATAATAAGTTGTAAGAGAAAATAATCTTAAGATATTATAAGGAAATAATGTAGGTACAGAGATGAATGTTGCGTTCCCGTGGTCTCCCAAACGCGCACGAGGAGGGCCACCGTAGGGTTTTAGCCGGTAAGAGTCCGGCATAACCCGTTTCCTCCCCCGGGGAACGGGTATCCATGAGGATTTCCCTACGTAAAAAAAAAAAGAAAAAAAAAGGGTACAGAGATAAATACAATTTAATAATTTTAAGAAGGTACAATAAAAACTCTACCCTAATTCTTAATATTTTTTATAATCTGTATTGTTAGAAAAATATCATGTAATAAAAGTTGAATGATTTTAGGAGTACTTTATAAGACAGTGCAAAAAAAATTTTTTTAATTTTTAAAATATTCCAATCCAAAATTTCCATTCCTCTTTTTTCAAAATTTCAAATTTTTTTTATCGCCACAAATAAAAGCTTATTTTTGTACAAATTTAACATTTTTTTAAATATTGTATTTCGACGATAATTATTACACTTACGCACATAGTAGATACGATACGAGCACGAATAACGTATATACGGAGGGGTTTGTAATGATTTCTCAAAAATGATATTACGCAACATAACTTTAATATACATGGATGAATTCGTTAAAAAATAACCTTTAATTTGATGAAAACAAAAATTAAAAATTTTGAAAAAACAGTTAAAGGGGTAAGATTTTTTGAAAAAAAAAAAAAGAAAAAAAATTTTTTTACAGTATTTTGTAGTACTCATCAAGCCATTTAATACCCCGTTTGAATTTTTTTTCTATCTCTAATAGTTTCAAAGATATTCGCCTTGAAAGATAAAAACCGTTTTTTTTCAAAGGGGTGTTTTACCCCTTAAAAGTCAAAAGTGGCCCATATAAAAAAATACGTGTCTCTTAGATTTGTATATATAACAACATATTTAAAGGAGAATCAAATCGGTTCCGGACAGTCGTGACACTTCCCTTGTTAGCAGTATAACCGCTCTACTTTTTATTTTTTTTCATAATTCTCGATTCGAGTTCAATTCTTTTTATTCGCGATTTTTTTTCTCATACCAGCTATTTTTATTAGATGATTTGAATGACACAATATTATTTTTTTAAATGTAATTGCAAACAATTGAATGAACTTCCACACTACCTATGAGGTGTCATTCATAGCGCGTTAGGTTTTTTTTTTTTTTTTTTCATGTGGACCTTCACCAGGAGTCCTATGCACCACATGTTGTCAAGCTAATATTATGTCATTAAAAATACAATTGAAAAATATGTAAATTTTTATAAACATGAATCATGTTTTTTGTCACTTTCTTTAGCTGTATGTAGCGTCAAACGGTGTTTAATTTGTTTCGCATTTGTAGCATATAATTGATTTGCCACCATCAGGGACAACTGTTGTTCGGTAATTTTAAAATTTATTGCACGTTCCCGTCTCGCCTTTAATGCCGGTTTAAACACGCATGTAGCATTGAGTGCAGCCGACCCAAGTGAGTTTTTTATTTTGTTTTAAGGTCAGAGTGTTCCATTTTAAATAATACACTCAAATATCTCCGAAACCGTGCGTTAAATAAAAAAATGTTTCAAACAAAAGTTGTATAGCTTGAAAGGGGTCATAATGGGACACCCTGTATATTGTCACCTTTCCCCAAGATGCTTTGTTTTGAAATTGTTAAAGTTTATTTTTTTTGAATTTTGCGCTCCTGACCTTAGCATGGTGGACGGCCCTATGGAGAGGCGCTCAGATCGTGGCGCTTCCATCACCTTTTTTGTCTGCTTTCCTTTCTATAATTCACGTTTTTCATGGCCTACGAGCCTTCCTTTTTTTTCTTCTGAGCTGTGTGTTCATCTTATATATAACCGCATTTTTCTGTACTACATTATTCCAATAAAGAAAAGATTCACTGCTAAATCACGTTCTGCAACAGGTTATGGGCCCAGGCCTATAAAAATCGAGCCATAGTCTTTGTGTGTGTTTCCCAAAGTTCGTTCGAAGCAAGAGAGTGTACACGAAACGGAAAATGGAGAAACTGGTGCTACCGAAATTCAACGGCGAAGACTTCGCAGTATGGCGGTTCCAAATCGAGTCATACTTAGCTGTACAAGATCTTCTAGAGATTGTCGACGGTGCGAAGAAGCGTCCAGCAGATGAAAGAGAGCAATCTGAATGGGACAAACTCGACAGGAAAGCTCGATTAATCATTGGAAGCACACTAGAAACGAATGTAGTACGCCAAATCATGAATCTTAAAACGGCAAAAGAAATGTGGGATCGGCTTTCATCATTGTATGAATTGAGAGACAAAACGACCGTACATCTACTACTACAGAAATTCTTCGACTATCGAATGACGGACAATATGACAATAGGTCAGCATGTATCACATATTGAAGAATTAGCTAAAAAGCTCGATGATCTCGGTCACAAGCAAGACGAAGTGGCAGTCGTTACGAAGACGTTACACAGTTTACCAACCAGTTATCGTCATGTTATCTCAGCGTGGGATTCAATGCCACCAGATCAACAAACAATGGCAAATCTGTTACCGCGTCTACTCAAGGAAGAGGCTCTAGATGCGTCAATGGCCGGAACATCACTCGAAGATAAAACACCGGTGGCTCTACTTCACAAGAAATCTCAAAACAGCTCGAAAGGGAAGTTTCAGAAAGGCGAAGGTAAAGCAAAACCGAAGAAATTTAGCGGAGTATGCTATCATTGCGGTACGTCTGGTCATCGAAAATCAGAATGCAGAAAACTAAAATCAGAGACATCTAAGGAAACTTCTAATGAACTGCTGATGGTAAAAGTCAACGAAGTCGATAACTTTGATGAGGTATGGTTTGCTGACACTGGCGCTTCGCATCACATGTCACCGCGACGTGAACTATTCCGAAACTTTATGGCAATTAACGATAATTCAGTTCCGATCACGGTAGGCAATGGAGAAATTGTCTATGCAAGAGGACGCGGCATGATCGACGCAGATTTTTATCTCGGAGGTTATACAAAGCGACAAACACTTGCTGATGTTTTGTACGTACCGGGTTTAGGTAAAAATTTATTCGGTATTGGCTCATCGACTGATCGTGGTGCAATTGCAACGTTTAACAAGCACGAAATGACATTAACAAAGAATGGACATGTCGTTCTAAAAGGTTATCGTCCAGGAAGCGGCTTATGTCGCATCAAAATGAAGGGAATTCCGTGTTCTCAGGCTAACATTGCAAGCGATGCAGTATCTGTTAGAGTGTGACACAAGAGGTTAGGTCACACAAATTTCCGAACGGTAAATGATCTAATACGTACTGAAGCCGTCACAGGAATCAAGATAGCCGATCACGATACATACAACACTGAAGTTCAGCAAATATGCGAAGGTTGCGTGTTAGGAAAATTGGCTCGTAAGTCATTTAAGGATTCTACTAATAGAGCGGAAAAGCCCGGTGAGCTATTTCATTTTGATATATGTGGTCCTATGTCAGTCAATGCATTGGATGGTTCGAAGCTAATGGCACTCTTCGTAGATGATTGCAGCGAAGTAGTCCTGGCGTTTCCTATACACAACAAAGCAGAAATAATTAGAAAACTGGAAGAGGTACTCGCACTGACAGAGTCCTACGGACACAAAATACGCAGACTGCGGTCCGATAACGCTAAAGAGTTCGTGTCAGAGGCATTTCAGAATGTATATCGACGAAATAATATTGTTCACGAGCATTCAACACCTTATTGTCCAGAGCAAAATGGACGGATCGAACGACAAAATCGAACAATTGTCGAAATGGCACGAAGCATGTTGGCAGCAGCTAACCTACCAAGAAGTCTATGGGGTGAAGCGGTACGTACAGCAGCGCACATTCGTAATCGAATACCACTTGTTCGATTAAATGGAAAAACCCCGTTTGAGGTATGGTCTGGAAAGAAACCAGATGTTTCACATCTACGCATCTTTGGAAGTCGTGCTTACATACACAACATTGATAAAACTCAACGAAAGAAATTCGACAACAAGAGCCAAGAAATGATACTCGTAGGATACGTACCTGGTCAAAAAGCATATCGGCTATGGGAGCAAAATACAAAACGCATAGTTGTTTCAAGAGATGTAGTCATCATTGAACCTTCACCTAAGCAACTCGCCAGTCTACCAGAACCAATTGGGCTTGAGGACGTGAAGATAGAAGACAACAAATCTAAAGTAGGAAACAACAAAGAAAACGAAAGCTCATCTACCAAAGAACAGCATGCAGACGAGAATAATCACAAATCAGTGGGAGCCCGCACAGGTACACAAACACAAGAATCAACAGATGATTCAATTGCCAGCAGAACAAGAAGCAAAATGTCAAAGTCTGCGATGATCACAATGGCAGAGGCCTTATTCGTCGAGGGAATACCTGAAAATTTAGAAGAGGCAAAACAATCGTCTGAAGTCAAACAGTGGGAGATAGCAATGGAAGAAGAGATCGCATCACTCAAAAGGAACAACACTTGGGAACTGGTTGAACTTCCGAAACATCAAAAAGCAATTCGAAATAAATGGATTTTTTGCATAAAGACAAAGCCAGATGGTACGGTTGACCGATATAAGGCTCGTCTAGTCATCAAAGGATGCACGCAAAAGGTAGGCACAGACTATATGGAAACTTTTGCTCCAGTTGCAAGATTCGAATCCATTCGAATATTATTATCCGTCGCAGCAGCAGGGAACTTAATGATACGACAATTTGACATCAAGACTGCCTTCTTGTATGGAGATTTGGACGAGACAATCTTCATGGTTCAACCTGAGGGTTTTGATGATGGAAGTGGCCGTGTATGTCGCTTACACAAAAGTCTTTACGGCCTAAAGCAGGCTCCACGACAATGGCATCGGAAATTGGATGATACATTAAAATCGTTTGGAGTGAAAGCAACGAATTATGATCCTTGTATCTACTCAGATTGCAATGGATCATTGTTACTTGCATTATATGTAGATGACGGATTGGTAGTCGGACAATCTGAATGTCAAATAAATGAGTTACTTTTTAAACTTAAAGAGAAGTTTGAAACCACTGACTCGAAGGCCAATTGTTACCTCGGAATTGAAATTAAGACTGAACACAATAAAAGGATTCGAATTCATCAATCAGCTTATACACGCAATGTTTTACGGAAATTCGAGATGGACAAGTCAAAAGCAGTTGCAACACCATTCGACGCAAGTACAATACTACACAGAAACGAAGATGAAGATGGAAATACAATGAGAGCAGCAGCTGTTCCTTATCGTCAACTCATTGGTTCATTGATGTACCTTGCTGTTGGTACCCGCCCAGACATCGCCTTTGCTGTTAGCAATTTATCTCAATTTCTCTCAAATCCTTCAATTGAACATTGGAAAGCAGCTAAACGTGTATTACGTTACCTACAAGGAACCATTAACCTTGGAATTACATTTGATGGAGGAAGCGAACAGCCTAATAAATTGTCATCTTATTCAGATGCAGACTTTGCAACCTGTCCTGACACACGCAAGTCAATAAGTGGCGTCGTATTAATACTAAATGGAGGTCCTGTAATCTGGTCAGCCCGCAAACAAGGAGTGGTAGCAACCTCGACAACAGATGCCGAATATGTGGCAGCTCATGATGCAACTAAAGAAATTGTTTGGGCCTGTGACTTACTTCAAGAGATTGGCGTTCCACAAGAGTCACCAACAATATTAAATTGTGACAATGCAGCAGCAATAAAACTAATCACAAATAATGTGTTCCATCGACGCACTAAACACATTGATGTAAAATTTCATTTCGTACGTCAAGCCTATGAAGAGGGTAAACTGAATATTCAACACGTGAAGAGTGAGGACCAACTTGCAGATATTTTCACGAAATCCTTGACTCGTGATAAATTCCTAATAAATCGAGGCAGACTTGGATTAGACTAAGGTCATTCACGAGTGGGAGTGTTAAAGTTTATTTTTTTTTAATCTTGCGCTCCTGACCTTAGCATGGTGGACGGCCCTATGGAGAGGCGCTCAGATCGTGGCGCTTCCATCACCTTTTTTGTCTGCTTTCCTTTCTATAATTCACGTTTTTCATGGCCTACGAGCCTTCCTTTTTTTTCTTCTGAGCTGTGTGTTCATCTTATATATAACCGCATTTTTCTGTACTACATTATTCCAATAAAGAAAAGATTCACTGCTAAATCACGTTTTGCAACAGAAATCTTTAGTTGTTATCCTGCTATCAATTCGCGTTTGTTTCTACATTCTAACGGACTCTTTGACCTATACCTGATGTGCAAACTTAGATAGCAGATTATTTTCGAAAAATACTTTCAAGTGTGCGAACGTTTATTACTTCGATTGTGAGAGCTGTACGTAAAGTGAAGTTGCCTAAATTTGTAGAGTGCTGTTTTTAATTCATTAATTATTTCATTTAAAATAATTTCAAGTGAACCTGAAGAGAATACCATGGCGAACGTTAAAAAAAAGGAAGCTTTTCTAAATCGTGACTCGACGATGAACGCTACAGCTCCTGGATCGATATGTCACCCGAAGAAAGAGAATCGTTTTTTTGCAGAATTTGTAATGTAACTTTATCGTGTGCTACGAAACCTTCGAGCCATGCGAGTTCTTTATCGCATAAGAAATGTGTAGTCAGAAACATTCACGCAACCGAAGAATCTCGCGATAAAATTATAGAAGCGAAAAATCGTCAACCAATCAAATTTCAACGAGAGTGGCTAAGAATTAAACAATTTCAGTCGTGGTTGCGCGAAGTTCCCGGCAACGAATACTCCTTTTATTGTTCTGTTTGTAAGAAATCTTTAACCGGGAATTTGTCGCATATATACCGTCACGCGGATTGTTCATTGCACAAGAAACTCGCGGTCGAAAACGATATAAAATTTCCCACGCATACAGACATTGACGATGCTGAAGATACTCTGCTTCTATTCGAGCAGCAAAAGAGAGCTGCGGAAATCAGGATTGCGGCGTTTGTTGCTGAAAAAAATATTTCCCATCAAACTGCTGAAGATATGCTCACGCTCTTTCAGGAGGTAGGAAAAGACTCTACCGTTTTACAAAGTGTGAGATTAGGTTGCCATAAATGCAGCAGCATAATTACAAATGTTTTAGGCCCCATGGAAACCAATCGCGTAAGCGATATTATCCGTTTTAATAAATTTTCTGTTTTTATCGATGAAACGGCAGACATTTCGAAAAAGAAATGGATGTCGTTTCTTGTCCGTTTTGTAAATCCCCAAACTCTAGATGTGCAATCTCAATTGGTAAAATTGATTGAAATTGATGCACGAGATAGTAGCGCCGATAAACTGTTTCAAGCTTTTCGGAATGAAATGTGGCGATTGAACATCCCCTTTTCAAATATTATTGCACTGTCGTGCGACAATGCATCTGTGATGACAGGAAAACTGTCATCATTTCTCACGAGGTTGCAAGCTGTCCACAAAGCTGTGTTGTCATTCCCTTGTCCCTGTCATTCAGCGGCATTGGTCGCAAATTCTGCTTGCAGTAAAATTCCGCCCTATTACGAGGAATTCGTTAAAAGCATTTTCAACTTTATAAACAACAGTCCAAAACGGACTGCTATATATCAAGAATTTGCCGATTGCTTTCAAGAATTGAGTCGCAAAATTTTAAAACTTTGTGATACACGGTGGCTATCTCGTCATGCCTGCGTGGAAAAAATATTAGAATCGTGGCAAACTTTAGAATATTTTTTGCGCGAAGCTGCATTGGATTCTTCGTCCCAGAGAGCAAGCAATCTGCTTCATTCATTCGATGACATTCAATTTAAAAGCGTATTTATTTTTCCTCAAATATGTTTTAAATTTTTTCAACGCTTTCAACGCATTTTTCCAAAGTGTGGAAACGAGAGCACACTTGCTTCAACAAAAGTCGCTTGAGTTATTGCACAAAATTTGTAAGCATTTTTTAAATATAGAATCCGGAAAATCATTTAATTGCGATATAAATTTTTCTGACAGGGCGATTCAAATTCCCATTAAAAAAATCGATTTAGGAGAAGAATGCGAGAAATTTCTTGGCTCTATCGATTCGCATGAGCACGCGGACGTAGATGCAGAGGTTCGTGAGAATTGTCTGCAATTTTACGTAATCGCTGCTAATGAGATTCGAAAGAGACTGCCCGTCAACGACTTTTTATCAAAATTAAGTATGTTTGACCCGAAAACCGCGTTAATTGATTCGAATAGAGAGGAAACGTTTCTCACTGTCTTGTCAGTTGCGCGCACAATTGGCGGTATTGATGAAAGCCGTTTAAGAACAGACTGGATTAAAATTTTTCAAGAGATAAGTTCAGAAGAGAAAGAACGGTTTTCTCATCTTAAATTTGATGAAATGTGGAAGCAAATTTTTTCAAGAACCGAAAAGTACTCCAACCTTAGCGTTTTAGTAAATGCAATAAGATCCCTTCCTAACTCGAATGCTGATGCAGAGAGAGTTTTTTCAATGCTTCCTGATCTTAAAACAAAAAAAAGAAACTCACTTGGGTCGGCTGCACTCAATGCTACATGCGTGTTTAAATCGGCATTAAAGGCGAGACGGGAACGTGCAATAAATTTTAAAATTACCGAACAACAGTTGTCCCTGATGGTGGCAAATCAATTATATGCTACAAATGCGAAACAAATTAAACACCGTTTGACGCTACATACAGCTAAAGAAAGTGACAAAAAACATGATTCATGTTTATAAAAATTTACATATTTTTCAATTGTATTTTTAATGACATAATATTAGCTTGACAACATGTGGTGCATAGGACTCCTGGTGAAGGTCCACATGAAAAAAAAAAAAAAAAAACCTAACGCGCTATGAATGACACCTCATAGGTAGTGTGGAAGTTCATTCAATTGTTTGCAATTACATTTTAAAAAATAATATTGTGTCATTCAAATCATCTAATAAAAATAGCTGGTATGAGAAAAAAAATTGTAACAGTGGATTTTCTCGAGCTGCGGATAGCCGCGGTTATCCAAAGTTCGGGCGGTGGAGTCGAAGGCTGAGTGAAATAGGCGTGCGTTTATGTCTTACAACTATGTTTTATTCTATGAGTAACTCTAGCTTATACAATATCTTACATACTAACTTATTCCTAATATATACAGAGTCCGGTATTGCCGGCTTTAGGATTCGCTGGTGCGCGTGAATGCGGCTTAATGCCGTGAGCTGGATTCGGTTCGGTCCGTCGGAGTTCGCGGTGTCTCGGCGGCGCGACGCGGATCGCGGCGATCGGGCGGGATCGGCGGACTTCGCGGTACTTCGGCGGCGCGGGCCTGCTTGCGGAGATCGGGCGAGCTCGGCGGGCTTCGCGGTATTTCGGCGGCGCGGATTATTCCTTACGGCGGATTAATTCGCACAGCGGATTAAGGGATGACTCGGAAAGGTGGAGGCCTCTCATCACGAGGCGGGTTGCCGCTCAACTCGCGGTATGCCACTCAGCACGTGGGCTTCGGATATCGCTACTCAGCTCGTAGCTGGTTTTGAATGCGGATCGGTACTGTCGCTCAGCTCGCGACTCTTGGTGACGCTCAACGCGCGCCCCGGAGGAATTGCCTGTTCAACACACAAGCGGATAGGATCCGGTGACTAAGTCCCGGTGGATAGACCTGCTCAGCTCGCTGGTCGGAAGGAACATGCTTATCACCGAAAATCCTGCGGTATATATACCCGCAGGTCGGTGATAAGCGGGTTGGTGCGGCGCGGAAATAATTGTTTATGTCGGGGGTGACAGTACGCGTTTGTTATTAGGAACGCTTCGTTACAAAATCGCGAATAAAAAGAATTGAACTCGAATCGAGAATTATGAAAAAAAATAAAAAGTAGAGCGGTTATACTGCTAAGTCACTGAAATCATCTATTATATGGATAATATATATTATAAGAATGGTACGAATTCTTAAATTGTGAGCAGGCTTGCGGTTTACGATTTACGGTAGAGTACGGTAGAAACGCTCATCGAAGAAAATGTTTCCGCGAGTAATTGGATAGTCTCGCCGTATACGCCAGTGACCAGCCTGTGGAAAAGACGAAGAGAGCCTACATAGGTTTGTCTCACTTTAATTTCCGAAGCGCGTCGATTGTCGTCGGATTGCTCCGACGACTCCGAGTCACACGTACACTAGCGTGTTTGTGTGTGCGTGTCTCCCCACCACAGAAGCTGGCGGTGCGGTTTTGTATTGAATATCTCAGCACTGGTCATACTCGAGAGGCTCTGGGTAGACTGGCGATCGTCCCCACTCTGCATCCGCTTTTATACTGTGCTTTTTTGGAATGTTCTTCCAGGTCGTCATATCCTCTTGAAGGAAATGACGCCACAAAAGGAACATCCCAGAAAAGCCCGGAAAATTCTAATAAACAATTGGGGACGATTGCAAGGTTTTACATGTTTTTAAATGGCAGCGCCGCCGTCTTTCGTTAAGCGCGCCTAGCGTGAGCGCGGCTAAGTTTCACAATGTATTAATACCGGGACGTAAGTCCTATGTGCAACGCGAATGGAAAGCAACGACAGTAATGCGTGCGATGTAACACACATTACTGTCGCTACTGTCCACGTGTATCATTGCTGCATTACACCACCTATGTTGCACAGGCCATGCAACACAGGTGATGCAATGCAGCGTGCGGAAGGCTCGGCGGAGCCCTTCGTTCGCTCGCGAACACTCACTCTATCTCTCTTCTGTATAAACGCTTTTTTTATTAAATTCTGTTTCTCATTCATATAATTTTACTATTGAATATTAAAGTTAATTTTATATATAATATATATGATATTTACATAATTTACATACGTTCTAAATTTATCTTATTATCTCTCTCTCTCTCTCTCTCTCTCTCTCTCTCTCTCTCTCTCTCTTTATATATATATATATATATATATATATATATATTATAATTGTATGCGTGCAAGATAAATTATACCAACTATATGTAAATTATGTAAAATATATATCACGTACATTATATAAAATTAATTTCAATAACACAGGTCGACACGAAAAATGATTCAAGCATCGGACTAGGCTTATCTTGAAGGTTTTTCATCGCTGAACACGAATCTGGCCTCAAAAATTGCCTATCACGTCAGGATTTTGAGAAAAATGGACTCAAAAACTCAAAAAACCCTGTTTTTGCCCTTTTTTGATCACTTGTAGAGTATGAAACTAAGGTTTTAGAAGTCTTTACATAGGCTTAAATTGAAGCTTGAACCTTCAGCTAAAAGAATCAAATCGAAAAAACCTTGAATCAATCATAATTTTTCATGTAGCACAACTTTTTCATGCGTGCGAACACTCGTTGTACACACAGTGTGTACAGTGGCATACTAACTCTTTCTCTGGTGTGTGTGCATGTGTGTGTGTGTGTGTGTGTGTGTGTGTGTGTGTGTGTGTGTGTGTGTGTGTGCGTGTGTGTGTGATGTGGTGTGTGTGTGTGTCTGTGTGCGTGTGTGTGTGTGTGTGTGTGTGTGTGTGTGTGTGTGTGTGTGTGTGTGTGTGCGAGCGTACTGTACTGTGTAGGAGCGCGCGCATGAAAAAGTTGTACTACATGAAAAATTATGATTGATTCAAGGTTTTTTCGATTTGATTCTTTTAGCTGAAGGTTCAAGCTTCAATTGAAGCCTATGTAAAGACTTCTAAAACCTTAGTTTCATAATCTACAAGTGATCAAAAAAAGGCAAAAACAGGGTTTTTTGAGTTTTTGAGTCCATTTTTCTCAAAATCCTGACGTGATAGGCAATTTATGAGGCCAGATTCGTGTTCAGCGATGAAAAATCTACAAGATAAGCCTAGTCCGATGCTTGAATCAGAAAAAAAGTCATTTTTTGTCGACCAGTGTAATCAATGTAAAATAATTATTAATTATTAAAATAAATATGATGAGTGTGTGTTATTTTTTTCAATATTTTTAATAAATTTACTTATATATAAAATTATATTACAGTTGATTTAATAGGATGTTTAAATATTAAACAAAGAATTTATATGATCAATTATATAATTTATGTACATTTAAATTTTGACAGTTACTAGTGATTATTTCTATGTGTACACTTTTAATGTTATATATCATATATCTTACACTCGCATGCGCGCAAACAAAAGATACAAAAGAAAACGCATAGTCCCTAAACCAGTGATTTCCAAACTTTTAATACCTGAGGCTCCCCTAAATGTTTCTAACGCAGTTACGGCTCCCTTATCACATTTAGGCCATTGAGATTTATATGTTAACAGCTTATTTTCATATAAAAAATCAAGAAATAATAACTTTTGATAACTTTTCATTTTTAGGTTTATTATTTAGATATCAATGACCACAGTTATACATGGGTGAAGCTTGTTTGTCATTATAAAAATATATAGAGTGCCTAGTGTTCTTATTCAAATATTAAACTGTACCTTTGAAAAATATACATTATTGTTTATATGATATCCTTTTATCAATTATGTTGGGAAAAGGTATTTTTTAAATAAAAATAAGAATTCTGTAGTCAATAAGTTTATTACACGCCATTTATGTTTCAAATAATACACCCAAAGTCTCGTTACTTCTGTAAGATATTTCAGAGTTAAGACGTCTAGTCTTTGCGTTGTCATGCCTAGTCCCTAGTGTCCCTAGAATATAGAGTCTGGCCACTCATCGTATCTGTTTTTGGCTCGTAAGCCCCTCAAAATGGCGGAACCAACGAAACACATAACATGTATCAAAAATAAAGTGAAAATAATTATATCAAAGAATGGTTTAATAAAATTTTATTTAAACGTATAATAGAATGCATAGCCATAGTTTTGCTACTATATTCTTTTTGTTTTAATTTATTTTTTTTACATAAGATACGCATTCTATATATAATAAAACGTTTCATAATTTTAAACGGTAAATTATGACATATTTTTACAGAACACATTACGGGTTTCATTTTATTCATGTAAAATGTAAGAAAATTGCACTTAATATTTTCTTTTACGTAAGGCAAATATTGACGAAATATAATTTCCAGATTATAAAAATATGTGAAGGTTTCGTTGTTTACAAAGAACAATGTATTTTGGCGAAAGCACCGCAACTGAACAAGTTTTGCGTATTTTTTATTTGCATCGTAACGTTTCGATCCAGCAGAATTTAAACATTCTGAGCATATCCCAGTACATTTACTAATACTTGTTATAATATAACCTGCTATATTATGTAAAAGATTTAATTCAATATTATCCAACTGAATATTGTTGTTTGAATCAGGAACGATTACATTGTTTTCTATTTCTATTTCTTTTTCTTTTTTTGTTAAAAAATCACCGATAATGTCTCCATCATCTTTGTCGTAAGAAGACGTGGTGCGTGAAGGTACTTTGATATTGCTAGAAGTTTTAAATTCTGTTTAAATTGCAAAGAATTTGGAATTGTATGCCTTATTCTTATAGAAGAGAACAAATTCTCGAGACAATCTTGCGTAAATTAACCACTCAAAACATATGAATATTTTCGTTCATTTATAAGATATTTCGTCAATTCCATAATCGAAGTTGTAGTAATCATTATGCCGCTTTGTACAGGTTTAAATGTGGATTTATAGCCAATTTTTATATCTCTAAATAGTTCTACAACGGACTCAAGAAACGCAATATTGTTGTCAAATTTTATTGTATTGCCTACTGTTTTACCTAATACTTTCAGTGTCCGAGCAGTTATTAATGTGAACCATTTAGAGCAAACTTCAATAAATGCTGCTGTTGTATTAAATTCCTGCTTATCTTTTTCTGCAGCATAAAAATGCAAGGCGCTACTTACATCTCGGCTTAATATATTTCTTGCCTTATTAACTTTCATTCTATTAAATGTACTACAGGTAATGTCTTTTTTTGCGATCTTAGGTGTTAGTTTAAATTGTAGATTTTCTTGAATGTTGATTAATTCATTTAAATGTTCACATTTAGCAACTGGATTAGATAAATTGTGTGTCTGGAGGAATTTCTGAGGTAATTCAATAACTTTGTTATTTAATAAGCTAGCTTTAAGATTTTTTAGTAGATGCGGAGCATCAGCAATAAAAAATAGTTTTCGAGCATTATTAATAGGATGAGAAATAGAATTACTAATTTTGGAATATCTGCTACAGGTAATACCTCCAAATGTTTTCCACATACTTAAATTGACGGGGCCCATATCGGAAGTCACACTATGCACATACAAGCCAATAGATTCTGCTTTGTGAATAATTTGTAGTACGATTGGTTTTAAAACAACGCCATTTAAACTATCAGGTGTGAAATAGTACGCAACAGGGAGTTTCCAGCGTGTGAAAAGACTTCCAAGCATAAAAACTAGACTATGTGTAGCTTCTTTTATTTTCCCTATTAAGGGGGGAAATCACAGTAAAATTTTGAATTTTCCTAAAAAAATTTTTTTCGCTTAAAAGGTGCTTTAGGGTCTTAAAAATAATATACCAAATGATGGAATACGGCAAAAGTGTCCGAGTGCCCAAATTTTCCATTCTGCGGCAACGCCTCTCAGGTATGCTCCGAGCGCCTTGGCTACGTATACGCATAAACCACCAATGCGTGAAGAAGTTTTTAAAGCTATTAAGCCCGTTTACGAAAAACTGGTCACGGATGATCTTCTTAATCGCTGCATCGGGGGATACACACAAAACTCCAATGAAAGTTTCAACTCTACTGTCTGGGCTATGGCACCGAAAGCCTTAAATTCCGGGAAAAAAATAATTGACATCGCTGCGAACATCGCAACATCTGTTTTTAATGACGGATTGATGTCAGTTTTACACGTCATTGGAGTCATGGGGATGAAAATCGGTCCGAATAGCTACAATCTATGCGCGGAGGTCGACGAAAAGAGGATAAAGAAGGCGGAAAAATCACTCAGTGATGGCGCAAAACAGGCCCGAATCGACTTAAGAAGTATACGCAAGGATAAAGAAGAGTTGGAGGTGGATTTAGAAGGTCAACTGTATGGTGCAGGCACTGCCGATTAGAGGTATATAAAATTTTCATATGATTTTTCAGTACTTAAAACTTTAAACGAGTTTTCCTCGAAACCACTATTTTTGAGCTGGCCGAAGACATAACTCGAGCAAATCTTTATCGATCGACTTGAAATTTCGACAGTACATTCGAAATATCTTCCTCCACGGAGCTACGTAGGATTTTTTTTTTATATGACTTAGTTTTTTTTTATCAACAATTTTATGGCGTTTTTTTTCGTTGAAATTTTAACTTTTTTTTCAAACATGCACCATTTCGCGAAAAATCAATATATCAAAAAAATCCTACGTAGCTCGCTAGCTGTTGTTATATAGAAACTAAAAAATGTTGGTTTTTTGTTCCAGGTCAAAAATTAAGGAGGCTATGTCTTCGGCCATGGACCCGCTTTCAAAAATAGGCGCCTTGGGGCATATGCTGCGCAGCCGCCATTTTGAGACCAATTTTCTTGAAAAAATTATATTTTGTACTTTTTTAGTATTACTATAAAACCTACTATACAGATTTTCGATTGATACTTTCATTGAGCCAAAATTAATTCCCGACAATATGCCTATTTTTTCGTGCTCTACTGTGATTTCCCCCCTTAATTACAAAAATAAATAGTAGTGAGTGAGCAAGAGTGAGAATAAATCAGAGTGAGAATATATGTATATATATATATATATATATATATATATACAGGGTGTCAGATAATTCGAAGTCCACCCGTAAACTGCAGGTAGAGTAGGTTAAACTGAGCAGGAAAGTCCTGTATCATTTTTTGATATTCTTAATATTTACCGAGATATTAACAAAAAAAGATTGGCGAATCCGCGCGAGGAAAGCGCGCGCGGCGAGAAGGACGTCCCACCGCTACGTGCTCACTAAGTGCGCAGTGAGACGGTGGGAGGAGCCTACGAGCGTAATACTGAAACACCGCGGCGACCGCACCGAATTATTTGGTGTAATCCCACCGCTCTATCTCCCACCGCTATCTCCCACCGTCACACTGCGCGCTTAGTGAGCACGTAGCGGTGGGACGTCCTTCTCGCCGCGCGAGCAAAGCGCGCGCGGATTCGCCGATATTTTTTTGTTAATATCTCGGTAAATATTAAGAATATCAAAAAATGATACAGGACTTTTCTGCTCAGTTTAACCTACTCTACCTGCAGTTTACGGGTGATCTTCGAATTATCTGACACCCTGTATATATATATATATATATAATATTTATATATTAATAATATAAATTATATATATATATATATTATATTATGTGTATACCAAGTTTATCAGGCAAAGTTGACATGCTAAAAGAACACTTCGTAGACGGATCAATCTGTTCTCCTGCAGTTATGTTCATTTCATCGATTGCTAGCATGCAGTCTTTTTCTCGGTCATCAGTAAGGCTGAGTCTACAATAGGTGTAGTATGCTTTTAGCCTTCTGCTCTAAGCCCTAAAGTGTGACGTAGTTTCCGGCTCGAACTATTTTCCGCGCTGCTTGAAGCGCTAATCTCTAAGCTTTAAGCGAGTTGACCAGGTTCCAACTTTTAAAGCTTAGAGCTAAAAATTTTCGATAAATGTAATTCCTGTTAGCCAGTAAAAGAAAAGTTGCGAAGAAACACAATGTCAGATGTTGACGAAAACGATATTATTGATAATGCTAATATTGACGACGAAGTCCTGATTGCAATTGTACAAGCAAATCCTTGTTTGTATGCAAAAAATGATACGTTTTACAAAGATAACAAAGTAAAAGAAATGAAGTGGGAAACGATTGCTGAAGCTCTGAATTGTACAGGTTATAAAATATACAGATTATAAAATATTATACACTTCATTCTCTTGAAAATAAAACTTGAATATTAAATTGTCCTAATATTTCTGTTTTATAGCTAATGAAGCAAAGAAGCGTTGGGATTCCTTGAGGAATCAATTTAGTCGAAAATTGAGGCAGGAAAAAATCCAACCATCAGGTTCCGGACATTCATCAGAATGGCCTCTCATGTCATGCATGTCATTTCTCAAATCGCATGTTCAAAACAGGAAGTATGTATAATCAGATTTTATTTTTGCCTAAAAAAAATATATATAAGTTACATATATATATACACCATATTTTGTATACAGTAAGTAAGAGAAATACAATCTAAAACATTTTCAATTAAGTAATGCAAAAAGAATATAATAATGAGAAAGAAAAAGAAGATATTCTCATAATTTTAATTTTGATTTGTCTGTAGTTTATAGTGGAGTATATATATAATACAGTAGAATTTATCATGATTGTGTTTTTGTGTATGTATAGAACAAAAGGCTCATTACTACAGACTTCATCCAGATGTAATGAAACCTCTACTAGTAGCTGCTCGATTAACTCTGTTTCCCAATCATCTTCCAATGTCATTGCAACTCAATTACATCCGACTTCATACACTCAGTCTGCTGGCTTTTCTGGCTGGAATGATGATCATGTATCAGTAGTCATTGGTATAGTATTATTTTTTTTCTTATATTAATTTTATAAAATCTTATATATTAATTTTAAATTTTTTGTTATGTAAATTATTTTCTGATTTCAGAGAACTTAAATACTTCTTCAGAAGACACAATCCAGTCTGAATCAAATCAAATTCTAACTGCGGAGAAAGAGAACATTGGATCCACTCCACAAACCTCCAAGAAATCCGCAAAGCGAATTTTGGTACCTCCGCTTGATAATTTTGCAAAAAGAAAGAAAGCCAGTAATGAACGCTTAGAAGATCTGCTTAGTAAATCATCACAAGCAATTAGTGATGTGGCAACGATATATAAAAATAAACAAGTTGAAACGAAGGAAGTATGTTCTGATGTACATGCAGCTGTAATTTCACAAGCTTTGAAATCAGTGAAACCAGAAAATCAATTGTCTTGTCTGATAGCTGTGTTACAAGTAATTGAAAAGTTCAGAGAATGAATATGTTTTTAAAAAATATGTTTTCAATATGTTCTTCTATTTACCAAAGAGTAATATTACATACTTTATAATAATAGCATTTTATTTTATATAATAGCATTTTATTTTATAATAGCATTATATTTTATGTTACCTACAATTATAATTTAAAATGTGATATGTTTATAAATATAAAGTAAAATATATTTTCTGCTTTTTATATTGAACTATAGATATAGTGAAATATAGATTTTCTAATTTTAATTATATGCATAATCTTAATGTGATATTATAGTAGGTGTAATAGTTTGTATTATTCGTACAAATAATGAAATAAATAAGTTAAAATGTTACAATTTTATTATTCAAAATACAAAATACAAAAATATATCTTCTAAGAATATATATAGCTCGTAAATCTTTTAAGTAGAACAAAATGAAATGACAAATTATATAAAAGTACTAAAAATAAATGTATGTATAAAGTAAAGTACCATATATGTATGACATAAGAGATTTTCTAATCATATTTTAAACAATTATTTTTTCGGCTGTCTCGGTTTTCTACTAGATTAATCCTTCAAATATTCTTTCAAGAATTTCCAGCATTCCTTTGTATTATTCACTAGAATATAGAATTATTAGGAAAATAAACACAAACAAGAATTTTGTTTTGCAAAAAGAATAAATATTTTAACTTACCTTTGCATAAAAGGAAAAAAATTGACATAATGAGTAATCATTTGTAATTGCCAAGGTACTTGTCCTTCTTCGGTAATCATCCAATCAGCTAAAGCATCTCTTTGAGCTACAGCTCTTCTTGTTGCATTATTGCAACTTAAGCCAATATCATGAAAGCTTGAATTTGTTGAAACTGCATCCCGCCACATTCCTGGAATCACTGATCCATCATGGTTTTCGTAATCGATATAAGTTGTGGGGCAATAAGTCCTCCTTTCATCTTCACGGTCCTTTCGCATCATTAAAAAATTGTGGAGGCATATTGTCGCCAACACAATTTTTTCTACATTTTCTACCTTCATGCAAATACATGAATGAAAAACTCTCCATCTGTTAATAATAATCAATGATAAATATTTATTAAGAAAAATACTGTATTATTTGAATGGAAATATTATATTTACCTTGATGAAAGAATACCGAAGGCATTTTCTATTATCCTTCGAGCACGAGACAATCTATAATTAAATATTCTTTCTCTATCACTTTTTATGCCTTTCTTCGAATAAGGATCAAATTAATTGCAACGCATCAAATTAGTTTGCAGAGGAAATGCCTCATCCCCTACAAAGAAATGAGGTATTTGCTCATTTGTACCCGGTAATTTTGTAGGTGGAGGAAAATTTAGAGATTTTGTCTCCAAGGCTTTTCCTAGCCCTGAGTTGATGAAAACACTACTGTCTGGAAGAGACCCTAAAACAGGCAAAAAATTTGCAAAAGATAAGTAAAACTAATCATTATTATACAATTTCAATCTGATCTTACCGTAATCACCAACTTCTACCCATGTGAAGCAATAATTGGCATCACAGCAAGCCATCAAAACTACACTAAAAAATTTTTTATAGTTAAAGTTTTCTGAACCACTGAAAGGAGGACATCGAATACGAATATGTTTTCCGTCTATGGAACCAACACAGTTAGGCAAATTCCAACGATTATAAAAATGTTCAGATATTTCATTCCATTCTTCAACTGAAGGTGCTGCAAGGTATAAAGGAAACAGAGTTTGCCAAATACATTCACATGTCTCCTGTATTACTTTGTAAATGGTTGAAGCACCAATTCTATAATATTTTGATAAATATTTGGGGCTATCACCAGATGCCAGGTAACTAATATCAAAACAACAGAAAATATATAACAATATGACATAGAATATTTTACTAAAAAATTGTATTAGTATTGACAGTATATATTAACCTCAAAGTCACAGCTAAGCGAAGTCGTGCAGGCAAAGGTTTTCTTAAACTATTCTTTTGTAGCCTTGGCGCAATCAAGGAGAACAAATAATCGAATTGCCTTATATTCATTCTAGTATACTCAAAAAATTGTTCCTCATCAGTAAAATATAACTCTTTGAATAAATTATTATACACTCCTTGTTGATTTCTTTGTTGGTTAATTTTTCTTATCCACCACCTTCTTCGATTCTTTTTTTTTAAATATATATATATAAGCACATTGTGCAAATGAGTTATGGTAAGAATAGAAAATATATTGTTTTCCATTTGGAATAATACAAAGGTTGCGTTCCGATATTCACTGCCAGTACTAAAAATTTATAGTTTACGTCACGTATACGTCAGTGAATATCGGAACGCAGCCAAAATAATAACTTCCTATTATGTCAAACGGCTTGGATACATTGTATACCGGCTAAAAGCTTACTACACCTATTGTAGACCCGGCCTTAAGCTCTAAGCTCTAAAAGTTGGGACCTGGCCAACTCGCTTAAAGCTTAGAGATTAGCGCTTCAAGCAGCGCGGGAAATAGTTCGAGCCGGAAATACGTCACACTTTAGGGCTTAGAGCAGGAGGCTAAAAGCATACTACACCTATTGTAGACCCGATCTAAGAATATTTTTTAAAAGCTAAGGCTCAAAGCAAGTTTAAAGCTTAAAGCTAAAAACTAAAAGCTTACTACACCTATTGTAGACCCGGCCTAAATTGTGAAACTTGTTGCTTTAGTACATCAAATATTTGGTCACAAACGCCAGGTTCAAAATTAATATTTTCGAGTTTTCTTCTTAGCGTACGCTCTGATGGCAGAGGAATATTCTGATTCAATAACTCTTTATAACCACTACTACCACATGACATTCTTAATCGAAGGGCTTTTATGACAGTATTATTGGATCACCTGCAACTTCGTGCATTTTGTCTGTTAAGAGCTACAATTTGATCGTCATTTAATATCTTGCAGAAATTCTTGTTTGTTTTCAAAATACATATTTGTTTTTTAATTTCTTGTTTTAATCTATAAGCCTTCTTATATGATTTTTAAGTATAGTTTTTGATTTATCTAACTTAACAATCATCATATTTGCGTTCTTAAGCTTAAGCTCAAGACTTGTTGATGATTCTCCTAGTGTGGTTTGATTTATTGATGATTCTCCTACTGTGGCTTGGCTTGATGATGATTCTCGTAGTGTGGCTTGGCTTGATGATTCTCCAAATATAGCTGATGTAGTGTTTATTTCATTCTGCATTGTGTGACATATAACAAATATAAGAAAGAATACTAATATAATATGAATAATATAAAGAAATAGAACTTACATGTCCAAAAATGGTAGGTATTGCATTACTTTTCAGCTTTTTCTTTCCATCTATTCGTGGTTTTTCCCACATTTCTGATGAAAAATGTACCTGTTGAATATTAATTACATTAATATTATTTAGAAATGTTTGTATTACAAAACAATATATGAAGCTTACCTCGCATACAAATCAGTCTTTTGAAAGATCTATATTTTTTTTATTTATATTTGCAATTCATTGCCTTCTGTCAATATTCCTTGGCAAGCGATGCATAGAATAACCTTTTTTCCACGAGTTGGAACATTTCGGCACGCAACAGTAAGGCATTTTGTGTATTCCATAAATAAATGTTTATTATATTAACATCTGTACAATAATTCAATTTATAATTATCATCATCATCATATTCTAAGATTACAAAACAACTCACGGATTTCACTCTTATGAAAAAGGGTATAATTCTAACATTTATATTTTACATTTAACATAAGTTGCTATTGATAATATGTATACTGACCTTTACTACAACTATTTGTGTAATCACGATACAAAATGATTAAAAGAGTAATGGAATATTCACTCGACAATCTCGACTTATGTTCACTTTTCACTTCGTCAATACGAGTCATCCCCACCACACAAAGACGCCATTTTAAGAGCAAGTGGCCAGACTTTATATTCTAGGGACACTAGTCCCTAGAAACACGCCTAACGCGTGATTGGTCAATGCGTTGGATCATAAGTGCAATCGTTTCTAGCGCGCCTTATTTTGTGTGATTGGTCGAGGCGGTTGCTTTGGGGAAAGTGCGGCGGCAGAGAAGGAGAAAGAGCAGTCTTGCACTTACTGGCATACGAGTTGTGTATTTTTAAGGGTTAGAATTTCCATTGTTATTATTTGTAGCCGTTCAGTGAAATATATGGAAAAGGAATCGAACGTGCGAGTATCCACAGAGTATCCGTTACCTTTGCCTCCTCGTTATCCTGACATTACGTTCGCGTCGCGATTACAACATGAGTGATTTCCATGCCGCTTCCTAATCACCTCGTGGTTTTACGGATCGGAAATTGTCTCAAGCATTGTCTTCTACGCGAAATCATATTTGAGGATTGATCGGTGCATAGTCTTGTTTTTTAAGAAACAAATCTACTCTACAGTTCAGAAGTGGGATATAATAACGGACCTCGGGTGGATTTTTATGGCCTCGCCGTATTGAACATTTATCGCCACGACAAGCAGTGTAAACGGCCATATTAGACGCCGAGTGGAATGGAAGCTTCCTATTGGCGGCGCACTTAGCATCGAGTGTGGCGCTACCCGTGCCTAACAGAAGTGGTCGTGTCGGGAAAAGACTTAATAAAAAAGGGCATTATTTGTTAGCCCTGTGCTTTGAGAACACGATAGTGACTCGAGACGCGTATCGCTAGTAAAGGGTGTTGCTCTTCTCCGTAAGTGTTCCGTGGACGGTTTGTGAGACTCGCACGTCACGCCATTCAAGATGGATCGACGTCGTTTAGAGGACCTCACGCTAGCCGGATTACAAAGCGAGGCACGACGTTACGGTCTCGAGCCGCAAACGACCAAAAGAGCAGTAATCGACCAAATAATGTCACACCTCAAAGACAACGATTTATTAAGTGACGCACCTCTGTCCGAGAATCTACTAGATCCTCCCATCACAGACCCCTCTAAAGAAATCTTTTCGCACCAGACGACGGGAGCTGCTAATCCTTCGATTGGTAGTGGATTTCAATTCGAAAGTGGCAATGCTGGGGCTGTGACGCAAATGTGTGCTTTATTTGCCGGAATGTTGAACCAACAGCAAGAAAGTTTTATGGCCCATCAAAGGGAAATGATGGAGCACCAACGTGAAATGTGGACACAAGTAGCCGCCTCGCTGAATAGAGGCAGTAACGGAGGCCATACGAATTCGTCTGTATCTCAATTAGAGGTATCCAATGAATAGACGAATGGATCCACACGCTCAGGAGGAGCTATCTTATTATCGGTTCCTACGGCCCAAGAGATCAGTTTACTCTCTAAGCAAATTTCGACGTTTAGCGGAGCTGAAGACGAGTGTGTCGATTCGTGGCTTGAAAAGGTGGAACGCGTTGCACAGATCCATGGTGCCATCGATGATGTAATCTTGATGGCCGCTTCGGATAGACTAACGAAGCTAGCACGAGATTGGTTTGATTTGAACGCGGGCTCAGTAAATGATACGTGGGGCAATTTTAAAAACGTGATCTCTAGAAGATTTCAAAGGAGCGTTCCTTATCGCATTGTAATTCAAAAGGTGGAAACACGAAGATGGAATATGTATAAGGAAACATTCCAGGAATATGCTTCACATAAACTGAAACTTATACAGAATCTCAAGTTGCTAGATCGGGAGGCGATACACTTCCTAATTAACGAGATCAACACTCCTGCTCTTCGTGGGATGGCCGCCTTGTTGAAAGTTGACACCATTGATCAGTTCCTTGAGCAAATGCATAATTTAGTCATGGCATATGATGACTCTGGTAGAAAGTCTCCGCTTGCATAAAAAAAATGGATAAGGAGAAAGCCAAAGACCTTAAAGGCGCGTCGGAAAAGCTTAACTCATCAGCGAGCTCATCGAAGGACTCTTACTGCGTATACTGTCGTAAAAAGAGACAGGTACGAGCGGATTGTTACCGGTTGAAGAGGAAGGAGGAGCAGACCAGTTCGTCATCCACTCCTAAACCCGTTTCTACGGTGTCAGCAGTGGACGACGTCTCGCCCAAGGCAGAATCAGTTGCGTGTGTCAGCGAAAGTGTTAGGTTAGAGGTATGCGATACCAAACTTAAAGTGATCGAACTAAACATGTCAAATGTTCGTTGTATGCGTTATTAGATACCGGCAGTCCCGTATCCTTTATAAATCCTGCGGTGTATGAATTATATTTTAAGAAACCGAGTAAATCTCTTAATGCTATGGGTAGCCCATATAAAGCTTTAAACCATACACCAATTCATGTCGTTGGTTCGGTATCAACTTGCATTAAATTAGAAAAATTGTCTAATTTATCTTTGGGTGAGGTAAAGGTTATCTGTAAAGGTGAATTTACAGGTGTTGCAAGACGATCGGTTTTCTATCGATTTACTAATTGGTCGAGATTTTTTCCAGGACAATAGATTATTCGTTCTCTACAATCCGACAAGCAAGGAAGAGCAAACGTTACGTTTGTTTTCCGAGGTTGCGTCGGCCGAAATCGTCGGTGACGTTCACGACAAAGTAAAGTCAACTCTGACGGAAGTTAACACGGATTTTGATTTTAATACGAATCAAAGATTATTAGCCATCATCCAAGAAGTGGAAGATCTGAAAGTATTGCCGATCCAAGACGATTATTTGGTAACCGTAGCACTAAAAGATAACTCAACATATGCGTACGCTCCTCGACAATTCGCGTGGACGGAGAGAGTCCAAATTAGGGAAATCGTAGATGACCTGCTGGAGAGAGGAATAGTGAAGCCTAGCGTGTTCCCCTATTGTGCACGCGTAATGCCAGTAAAAAAGAAAAATGGAACATTACGTTTATGTGTAGATTTGCGTCCTCTCAACGCGCGCGTCGTTAAGCAAAAATACCCTTTCCGCTGATAGAGGACTGCATAGCACGGTTGAGTTAAATAAGAGGATCTTTTCATTGTTGGACTTAAAGGATGGCTTTCATCAAATAAAAAGTCCATCCAGACCACACCAAATATTTTGCCTTCGTCACGCCGGACGGGCAGTACGAATTTAATCGACTTCCTTTTGGGTTTTGTGAGACCCCAGCCGAATTTCAAAAGAGGTTGATTCACATTTTTCAACCATTAATTAGAGAGGATAAAATTATAGTATATATTGACGATATCTTGATCCCTACAGTCACAGTGGATGAAAATTTGAGTATTCTGAAACAGGTACTTTCATTGCTCAAGCGCTATGAATTCCAGCTTAATTATAAGAAATGTCTATTCTTAAAAATCAAAATAGAGTATCTCGGATACATTCTATCCCCATCTGGGATCACTTTGAGCTCTCGACATACGGAGGCAATCAAGAACTTTCCTAAAAGAAGGTGGTAGAACTCCAGCGGTTTCTAGGCCTCATAGGTTATTTCCGTAAATTCATAAAAAATTACGCGTTAATAGTAAAACCTCTACAGAACCTACTGCGTAAAGAAACTGAATTTAACTTTGATGACAGCTGTGATCAAGCTTTCAATACTTTAAAACAGGAATTAATTGTATATCCTGTATTACGATTGTATAATCCATTTGCAGAGCCTGAGCTGCATACGGATGCGAGCTCAGTGGCCCCTGGCAGCAATTCTTTTTCAAAAACAAGAAACTAAGCAATGGGCACCTACGCGTACTACAGTCAAACGACTAACAGCGCCGAGGCTAAATACCATAGTTTTGAGTTGGAAATGTTAGCAATCGTGAAATCGACGGAAAGGTTTCACATGTATCTGTATGGACTTGATTTTACCGTAGTTACGGATTGCCATGCGTTAGTCTACGCGGTAAACAAGGCCCATTTGAATCCAAGGATTGCAAGGTGGACTCTCCGCCTACAAAACTATAAATTCAAAGTTATCCATCGCGCCGAGCATAGGATGGCCCATGTCGATGCCCTGAGCAGAATTGCCGCGTATGTTAATGCAATGCCCCTCGAAAAGGAGTTGGAGTTCCGCCAACTGCTTGATCCCCGATTAAAAGCGATCGCTGAAGAGTTAGAGTTTGCAAATAACGAGAAGTTTGAGCTCATCAATGGGTTAGTGTATCGTAAAGGTCAGGATAAACCTCGTTTTGCGGTCCCCGATGTGATGGTGGACGACATTGTTCGTGCTCATCATGATGAAATGGCTCATTGCGGTGTGGAAAAGACTCTGCAAGGAATCAACGTAAATTATTGGTTCCCATCAATGCGAAAACGCATTCAAGACTATATTAGCAATTGTCTGGATTGCCTTGTAACCAATACTTCGGCAAATTCCAAGGAAGGTGAAATGCAAAAGACTGACGGAAACCATTTCGAATTTTACACATTGATCATTCATTGATCATTTCGGTCCTTTGACGGAGACACCTAAAGGATTTAAGCATATTCTGGTCGTTATAGACGCGTTCATTAGATACATGGTTCTTTGCGGTTAGATCTACTGGTTCCAAAGAAGTGGTTGAACACTTCACGATGTTGTTCCATATGTTTGGAAACCCGGACCTAATAATTTCAGACAGAGGTACGGCCTTTACCTCCCAGGAATTGGCGGAGTTCTTACGTGCAAAAAAAGTTAAACACCGATTGATTGCAGTAGCGGCCCCATGGGCCAATGGTTTAGTGGAAAGAACCAATAGGTTCCTCAAATCTTCCTTGAAAAAGATTATTGAGGAACAACAGGACTGGCACGCCTGTCTAAACACCGTGCAATATGTAGTTAATAATACACATCATGCGTCTCTTCAAGCTTTCCCCTCAAAAATGTTGTTAGGCTATGATCAGCGTAACCACTCGGATGCTGCTTTAGTCAAGCTTTTATACAAAGTCGCTAAAATAGAGTTTGAGTGTGATAAGGAAAGAGATTTGACGAGAGAATTGGCAATAGAGGTTACTAACAAAATTAAGCATTATAATAAGCAGTATTACGACAAAAGGCATAAAAGACCAACATTGTACAAGCCGGGTGATTACGTGATGATCAGAGACTCTGTGATTAAGTCAGGTGAGGATAAAAAGCTAAAGCCCAGTTATAAAGGTCCGTATAAAGTGTCAAAAACGTTAAATAAAATCGCTACGTTGTTCAAGACATCCCCGGGTTTAACGTAACGTCAAGACCGTATAACTCCATATATTGTCGCCAGATAGTATGAAGTTATGGATCAAACCGGTTGGCGATGATGAGCAAGAGAGGAATATGTAGTTTTAAGCGTAGCATTATAGGATTAAGGTTTGTGTTGATATTAAGCATTCAGACCACTGATTATCTCAAATTATTCTAAGGTTTCCAAGCCGTTATTTATTTGTTTTTGTGAGTAGTTTTAAGTTTTATTTTTCACGATTAAGATTATATGCGATCGATTTATTCGCGAGTTTTATAAGGGCCCGTTTGAACTTTTTGTTAAAGTTAAATTTGAATTTACTTTTCGTCATAAAATCGGGTTGATTTATCTTTCAGGCTGGCTGACTGTAAGATATTTCAGAGTTAAAATGTCTAGTCTTTGCGTTGTCACGCCTAGTCCCTAGAAACACGCCTAACGCGTGATTGGTCAATGCGTTGGATCATAAGTGCAATCGTTTCTAGCGCGCCTTATTTTATGTGTGATTGGTCGAGGCGGTTGTTTTGGGGGAAGTGCAGCGACAGAGAAGGAGAAAGAGCAGTCTTGCACTTACCGGCATACGAGTTGTGTATTTTTAAGAGTTAGAATTTCCATTGTTATTATTTGTAGCCGTTCAGTGAAATATATGGAAAAGGAATCGAACGTGCGAGTATCCACAGAGTATCCGTTACCTTTGCCTCCTCGTTATCCTGACATTTTGTTCACATCGCGATTACAACAAGAGTGATTTCCATGCCGCTTCCTAATCACCTCGTGGTTTTACGGATCAGAAATTGTCTCAAGCATTGCTACGCGAAATCATATTTGAGGATTGATCGGTGCATAGTTTTGTTTTTTAAGAAACAAGTCTACTTTACATTTCTATATATTACTAAACTTTTTAATGAGAACAGTGAACTTGCTTATTTTTGATGAGTTCATCAAATCTAAGAGTGATGCTGGAAATTGCAACACGGATTTCTTGTTCGATGTTGAGGTTTGCTCTGTATTTAGATTTCAAAACAGCAACTGCCGAAAATCCTGCCTCACACAAATATGAGGTAGCAAACGGAACCAAAGCACGCAGTGCTTTCTTGCCAATGGGAAACTCGTTGCCTACTTCACACCAAAACTCAAGTAGGGGTTGAGACTGGAATTTTGCCTTCAGTGAAGAATCTGTCGATATGTCAATGAGCTCTTCCATTTCATCATCATTGAACGTTGTTGGAGGTTTGGCGTTAAATGGGTCACTATATCAACCTAACCCACATCAGGGACTCCAGTTTTTCTTTTGGAAGATTCTTTTTGAAACAAACTGCCAAGTTAGTCAGATATTCAACTAAAAGAATTTTCCATTGATCCTTGAGTGTTAATTCTTTTAAAACCTTGTCCAGTAAAGGAAAACTTGAGGGACATTCATTCTTTTCAAAACTGGATTTCCAGAAGAGAAGTTTCTTTTTGAAGACTTCAAGTTTATCAGAAAGTTGAATGATATTTGTGTTCCTTCCTTGGAGTGATTTGTTGAGAATATTCAGTCTTTCAAAAAGGTCTGTCACAAATGCTAATTTGACTGTGAAATCTTCGTCAACAAATTTGTCGGCCAGATGGTGCCCTTCATCATTTAAAAACATAAATATTTTGTTTTTAAGTTCATACACTCTCTGAAGAGAGTTACCAAGAGAGAGCCATCTTGATGTGCTATGAAACAGCAGGCACGAATGAGCAGAACTCATATTAACACACAGTTTAGCAAAAAATCTTGCTTTTTTGGAGTTGTTTTGATAAAGTTTATTACAGTTATTACAGTTTGTACAACATCATTAAGATCTTTACTCAGGTTTTCTGCTGCTAGAGCTTTTCTATGGATCATGCAGTGTGTCCATATCGCGTTTGGAGCTTTAACTTTAATTCGGGCTTGCAATCCCTTGTAACGCCCAGCCATTGAAGTGCCACCATTTGTGCATATGCCCACACACTTATCCCAATTAATTTCACTCTCTTTCATAAAATTATCCAGTACCTCAAATAACTCTTGGCCACTAGTTCCTCCTTTAATTTCTTTGCAAAATAGCAAATCTTCAACAAAAGATTTTTCCTTAATAAACCTTACATAACAAATGAGGAAACATACTTTGTGTTTATCAGTAGCTTCGTCCAACTGCAAGGAAAACTCTTTGTTTTTTAATTTACAAAGCAGCTGATCACTAATATCCTCAGATATATCGTTGATTTTCTGGCGAATTGTGTTGTTTACAAGAGGTACTTTTAATAATTCATTGCCGGCATCCTTAACTATCATAATTTTGACCATGTCAACTGCTGCAGGCAGTATAAATTCTTCTGCAATCGTATGAGGTTTTTTACATCTAGCAATTCTATATGCAACTTTATAAGACGCTAAAAGAGCATTGTTATTGATTTGTGAGTGTTTGGTAAAAGATGACTTTTGTTTGTTGGCTTCTGCAAGTTTTCTTGCAAAGAAACCTCTCGGCTTATTAGTGAAGTTTGGATGAACAGTTTCAAGATGGCGTTTTAATTTGCTTGGGAGCAGACACTCAGAAGCCAACACCTTCAAACATAATACACATTGAAGGCGATCCTCGACATTTATTTCAATGCAAGAAAAACCTAGATCGAGGTACTTGTCATCATATTTTCTGTATTTTTTCCGTTTCCCTTCTTCTTCTTTCTTGATAGAACAACTCGGCACTTCTGCATCGTTGTCACTCTCAGAAACTAAAAATCTTTTCATTCTTCTTATCTTACAAAAAAAATTAATATAATTGACACCATCAGAATACTAAAGAATACAAATTACCACACCAAAGTTTTAATTAAAAACGATACTGTATTACTTATTGTTATTCATGAAAAACTATTCACGTTGACGTCAAGAAGAACAATCATAAACAAATGCTCGCGTTTGACTAACAAAAGAATGGAGAAAGTGAGATTAACACATTGACTGCAGGCCGCTTTCTTTGTTTGTCGTCAGTCTCAGTAGTGATGGCAAAAGTATTTGAAATATCGATACATCGAAAAATTGATATATGCGCGTCAATGCAACATTGTGAGACGACGTATGCAGATTACGTCTACGCGAGCATGCGCCGCCGGTGAGTGACAGAAGGAGCGTGAAGTCTGTGTGATAAGTGTTGCGAGCATTTGCCCAAGAAAAAAAAATAAATTAACATTTACTGCGGTGCCCCTGAATCTATTATGCGGCGCACCAGGACGCCGCGGCACACACTTTGGAAACCACTGCCCTAAACAAACTGTCCGTATATAAAGACGCTGGCGACGATCTCGTGAAAATTGTTCTCAGAGAATAGACTTGCGATTGCGTGATTGATTCCGATTTTTCCTGTAATATCGTAAATAGTGTTAACTATTATAGTTGGTTTTGTTTTTTCGTTTATCTTTAGTTGTTTTTTTTCTTAATTAATTTTCGTAATTATTTTAATTCTTTATTATTTTTTTCTTAATTATCTTTTTAATTTTTCTTGATTATTATTTTAATATTTTTGCGCTAAAAATATTTTAGTGTTAAGTGCAATTTGGTTCTTATTTTAATACATTTTTAAAATATAAAAGTTATATATAAATTATCAAGAGACACGGTAGTGTCTTGTGCTAAGTCCGCGTAAGCAACAAGACGCTCCCGTGTCTCTTTACGCGAATCGGACAGTTGAGAGCACTCAATATTTCTAGTTTTCATACATCCGCTCAACGGGTTGAGTTTTAAGTAATCTCAATCGATAGAGCGGGGTCGAATTATATAATAAAAGTGTTTTTATTTTTGGGCTACATGCTCTATAAATCGAGTTATTACGATGCAAAGTTAAAATGTGAAAAATATCATTTAAGAAACGTCGTCGTCGTCGACCGTCCAGATTCTCCGTTTGAGGCATTCGACGTAAGATCGCGATAGCGATTCTTTGGAAGTGATGGCAAGAGGGGCTGCGGTGAAGGGCGAAGAAATGTACGATCGATAATCGATCGACAGTAAGTGACGTCGATAAACGAAAGTTAAGTTATTAGCAGGGTTGGGTCATTCGACCATTTTCTAGGGGTTTTTTACATATTTTAACTGTATTATACAGTATAATACAGTAATTTATACTGTATTATACTATATTATACTGTATTATACTGTATTATACCATGCATAATACATGTTAGTCTAAGATCCGAACTAAGAACGACCTGCACCCATTTGTTTAACGGATGAAAAGTATTTTATATCCAATTTAGTATATTAAAAAATATATCGCGAGTGGGTTGACTAAAAAATTCCTGGCCAGACTATAATTAATTAAAAATTGAAAAATGACTTTTTGTTAAACATTGCACGAATGAGTTTAACGAATAAGTTTAATACCAACCGATAGTATGGAGCCTATAGAAAATGCAAACGTTGGGTTGTCTATTTTTTTCCTGGCCTAACTACTGGGTTGGCAGGTATAAACAGGTATTTTGATACTAGTTATTTGCACCCATTTGTTTAATAAATAAATCTTATATCAAAATGAGCGCTGTTTTATTGCGAACACGATGATATAGGGTTGTCTGCAAAAAATCTGGTTTGAATGACGGTTGGCGAATTTTTAAAAGTGAAATTTCGATGCGACTGGAAACTTGCGACAAAGAGGTCCGAACTAAGTATCCCGTGCGATAGAAAAGAACGCAGCGTTGATAAGTGGCTTGAGAAAATATTGTTATTTCTTAAAATGCATTAACAAGTGATTTATTAAATATTAATAAAACTTTAAATTAATTTTTTATTATTCCTTATTATTCCTTTATTATTCCTTTTTATTTAAATTTTCTTTTTTGTTCACTATTTACATTCATCTCATTTGTGGCTTGAGAAAATGAGGTTATGCCTTGAAGTACGTTAAGAAGTGATTTATTAAGTATTAATAGAACTTTAAATAATTGCTCCCTTTATTATTTTTTATATTTTAACTTAAATATCTTTTTTTTTTTACTATTTTGATTAATTTCTGGCATGAGAAAATGAGGTTATACCTTAAAAAACGTTGACCCAGTGATTTATTAAATATTAATAAATCATTTATTAAATAGTAAGAAATCATTTATTAAATATTAATAAACCATATTAAATAGTAAGAAATATTTTTTTAATACTAAAAAATGATCTTTAATAAATGATTTATTAACTGTTAAAAATATTTGTTAAAATATTCTTGTTAACAAATCATTTATTAAATATTAACAAATCTTATTAAATGTTAAAAAATCCTTCTATCAGTGTGTAATGCCACATATAATATTATATGATATTAAAAATATTATAGATATATTATTAAATATATAATTTAATATACATATTCATATATTTAATTTATTATATATATATCGTTGTTTTCTCAAGTCTATTGCCAGTTGCTCCAAAGTAATGCTCAGTGTTTATTAGTGTATTGCTGTCATTCTCTATTACATGAACAAATAGCATGCGCATTCTTTCATCCAGCGGTCGCGTCGCGCGCAGCTGCAACGCTGCGTTCTTTTCTATCGCACGGGATACTTAGCTCGGACCTCTTTGTCGCAAGTTTCCAGTCGCATCGAAATTTCACTTTTAAAAATTCGCCAACCGTTATTCAAACCAGATTTTTTGCAGACAACCCTATATCATCGTGTTCGCAATAAAACAGCGCTCATTTTGATATAAGATTTATTTATTAAACAAATGGGTGCAAATAACTAGTATCAAAATACCTGTTTATACCTGCCAACCCAGTAGTTAGGCCAGGAAAAAAATAGACAACCCAACGTTTGCATTTTCTATAGGCTCCATACTATCGGTTGGTATTAAACTTATTCGTTAAACTCATTCGTGCAATGTTTAATAAAAAGTCATTTTTCAATTTTTAATTAATTATAGTCTGGCCAGGAATTTTTTAGTCAACCCACTCGCGATATATTTTTTAATATACTAAATTGGATATAAAATACTTTTCATCCGTTAAACAGATGGGTGCAGGTCGTTCTTAGTTCGGATCTTAGACTATGTCTAATACCGCATGTATAATACGTGCCCAACCCTGGTTATTAGCGGCGGCGATAGTGAAAAATATAATCGATTGATATGGATAGTAAGTGATGGCGATAAACGAAAGTTAAGTTATTAGTGGCGACGATAGTGAAAAATAGCGACTTAAGAAATGAGGTAAGCAAAGAAGTATACAATTTTATAATTTATTATTTTAATATCTTCTTTTATATACAGGATATGAAAATGGTTTCTTTTATATTTACAAGATAAGAAAATGGTTACGTAGCAAGAAAGAATGCAGTAAGTAATGTTGATTGCTTACTGCATCCTATCTTGTCTCTCAGCATTTTCATCTTGTATGTATTACATTTTATTTCGTTTAATAATAGTACTTTATGTTATAGTTATGTGCACTATTTGGTTTGGAATCACTGAAAGAAGATAACATAGAAAAGATTCGAGATGGTGTATCATCCTAAAAAACCAAACTTGCATTTGCAATGGGCCATCTTTGAGAAAGATCAGGATAACTTTGAGAAAGCTGCCACTATATATATATTAGAGAATATTGATAACGTATTACCACATATGATACATAATAACAAGAAACAATGCGGTAAGTAATGTTGATTGTTTACTGCATTCTATCTTGTCTCTCAGCATTTTCACCCTGTATGCATTATATTTCATTTTGATTTTAAAATATTTAATAATAGTATTTTATATTATTAAAATTGTGCTATATGATAAGAATGATTTCTATTTTTTGTAGTTTGGAATCGCTGAAAGGAAATAATACAGAAAAGATTCGAGATGTATATTCGAGATGGTGTATCATCCTATAAATATATAGGATATGAAAATGGTTGCGTAGCAAGAACGGAGAATTTAACGGCTATATACGACGGTCTTCTAAACATTTTATAATTTCTTGATATTTTCTCCTTTTTTTACTTATTTATTATTTACATTTTAGATCATTGACATTATTTTTATACTTATACACTTATTTATTATTTACATTTTAGATCATTGACATGATTTTTTATACTTATACACTTCGTGCTTTTTTTGTTTTTCTTTTCTTTTATTTATTTATTATAATTCGTCACTTGGACTGTGAAACTCATTTTTCTCAGTCCGTTTTTCGCTGTCATTAGCAACAGACGTCACTCACGTCTGTTCAATTCCTAACTAATGTTCGTGTTGTATTCTACCGCATAGTTAGTTTTTTATGTATTACTGGACCGTCTAACATGTAAGCAGAGAGAAACCTGAGAGAGGCCACGCTGCCGATTTCCGTACGACGCCTTCCCTAGGCCGTACACTAGTGACGCACGTCCATTTTTGGCCGGCTTAGGAACTAAATAGCCACGTACATTTACCGCACCGGTAAAAAAGTCACGTCCATTTACGTCACGCGTCCTTACCGTGCGTGCGACTGTTCAGTCAACAGTAGCGTACATACAACAAAAAATCAAGCGTTTCTTAATGTAATTATATTTCAACAGAAATACATGAATATATTTAAAGAAGAATATGTGAAATTTATGAATAACTGATAAGAAAGATATACGAATAATTAATTAGTAATAATAACTAATAGTGGTCTTCCACGCTACCTATGAGGTGCCACTAATAGCGCGTTAGATTTTTTTTTAAGTGGATCTTCGCCTGTAGCCCTATTATACCACATTTTATTATATTCCTTGTTTATAAAAGAGTAATATATATAAGCTGCAAGAATGAAAAAAATCTTATAAACGTAAGTCCGGAGAAATAATGCTTTATTTTTCAAGTTATTAACTTTCTATTTAATAAAATTTCTGTTAACGTAGAACGCATGTTACATTAATAATATTGTACTAAAGGTTTATAAATGTGTGTACATATTTTAGTTGGCATTTATATGAACATGACGCAAAGATTGCAATCACAGTTGAAACAATTACATAAATCTCAAACTAGCAAGTCTTATCACGGGAAATCTATATAATATAGATTTTCTATAAAGAACTGAAAAAAATCAGTTATATATTTTGACGTCGTTTTTATCCATTTTTATTGCGCGACGTCTTATTATTTTATAAGTGATTTGTTAAAATCACTTTTTATTGTAATATATATTTGTATATATTACGTGTGTTATTCACGGTATTCACATATGTATACCTTGCCCTATAATTGTAGAATACCGTATACCAACATAAAATACATACACTATATATTTATTCCGATTGTGTTATCATATCTTTTTAACTTTATTATTATATATATATATCTCGTATTATGTCATTGAGAATAAAATGCATGATTTTATAATTTCTTAGCATGATCACATTAAAACCACTTATTTTTTCCGTGATAAAACCTGCTAGTTTATGATTTATGTAATTATTTCAACTGTGATTGCAATCTTCCAAAAAATTAAAAAAATCATGCTTATATTTCTCATTACAAAAAATACTGCAAAGTGTAACATGATTTATAAATACTTTTTATGAATGCAATATTATGACTGGTTTTTCTTTCCACAATGACATAATTGTGCAAGATTACATATAATAATAAAAAGATAAAAGAAAGTATTTGTTCAAATATGTATATTTTATTTTTTTTTTTAAGATAATTTTTACGTTTTATGTAATATTATTTAATTCATTTCTATTAGTTAATACTATTTTATTTATTAATACTATTATTTTATTTTGGACTTCCGTTTCCGGTAGCGAGAGTGTCAGTAGAGTGAGTGGAGAGTGTGTATATTGAGAGAGCAGATTGAGGGGTGAGAAGAGTGGAGGAGAGTGAGGAGTGGTGGAGAAGGTTGAGAAGGGTCAGGTGGAGGTAGGGAAGTGAAGGAGAGGGAACAGGGCGGAGTGGAGCTGAGAGAAGGAGGGGTAAGAGTCTGTCAGTGGGAAGAGGTTAAGTGGCCATAGAGTAGGAAAGGATAGAGCGAATCGCGTGAAGATAGGAGAATAGAGGCGGAGGTGGCGACACCAGTCGGGAGGAATAGAATAGAGGGTGGAGATAAGTTGGGTGAGCTGTAAAAATTAGGAGGGAAAGAGAGAGAGATGGAGGAGAGGGAGGGAGAGAGAGGGGAGCAGAGGGATAGAAAAGAGAGAAAAGAGGAAGAAAAGGAAGATGGGGGGAAATTTGAAGATAGGAAAAAGATAGGAAGACCGAAGAATGTAGAGAGAATGGTAAGGGAAAGGGCGAATAGCGTGCCGTTGTTGGAGATGTGGAAGAGGGGGGAGAAAAGAAAGGAGAGGCAGGAGGAAGAAAAGGAGGTGGAGGAAGTAGAAGCTTTTAGAAAAAGCTCAAAGGTAGAGAGGTCACCGGTGAAGGGAATGGCAGGGGGATTGGAAGATATTATAAGAGAGATGAGAGCGGGTTTTAAGGAACTAATGAGAGAGATAAGAGAATTGAGAGAGGGTAGAGAGGAGATAAAGGCATGGGTGGAGGAATGTAGGAAGGGGTGGGAGAGGGAGAACGAAAGGTTGAAGAAAAGGATAGAGAGTTTGGAGAAAAGGGTGGAGGAGGGTGAGAAAAGAGAGAGGGGGAGGGGAGGAGAAGATAGAAGAAAGGAGGGGAAGGAGGGAGGAGAGATGGAGAGAAAAATTGGAGAAGGAATAGGTGAACTGGAGGGAAGAATGAGGAGATTGGAGTTGGAAGAGGGAGGCGGAGAGAAAGAGGAGGGAAGGGAAGAGAGTAAGAGTGGGGTATATGAAATTGTGGGTGGAGGGGAAGATGTGGGTATGGGATGAATTGGAGGATAAGTTAAGGGAAAGAAAAGGACAGGAGATAGGAGAAGAGAAGAGGGTAGGGGAGGAAGTAGGGGGGAGAAAAGGGGGAGAGGTTTTTTGCTAGAGGGGGGGCAGGAGGAAAGGAGAAAAGGGGAAAGAAAAGAAGGGAGAGTGTGGATGAGGATGGAATGAGTTAATACTATTATATATACTATTATTATTTATTATTATTTCCTTATTTTCTTTTCCTTGACTTATCTTTTCCTTACTTTTTTTCTTTTCGCTTAGCTTTATTTTTAAAAATATGTACTATTATTTTCTGCCTTTCATCTTACTTTATATTTCTTATTCTTTTTTTCCCTTTATTTATTTCTTATTTCTGTATATATAATTTTCTTCTTGTTTATACTTTAATGATGGTGCTCAAGATGATCTATTCACGTTTTGCTTCATTTGTTTATAAATCTTTTAACTTTTTTGGACGGTGCACTAGCTACTTTTGCATCACGATTATTATATCTTGTACGGGAATATATTTTTACAACAATCATATATTTTAATGCTTGCATCCGATGATTATAACATTCTTTATCTTTGTCAAACCATTCAGGATGTATTTTGTTTGTTGCAAATACACATTCCGTCACTATCTTCTCAAGAATTTTTATGGATGCCCAATAGTGTTGCCATGTACCATTAAATGCCATTAATTGCGTATAATATTTGTAAATAGAGTTGTTGGTCGTACTAATTTTGTCACCGTTGGAGCATCTTCATCCGTATTTGGATATTCACGAAATTCAATGTATTTTTCATTTGCTGTAGATTCATCCATTGGTGTTTTCATCATAGTGTTGCGGCAGTCGTCGCAACTACTTTTAGTAATACTTTGCCGTGCCACAAATCCGGCAAAAAATGCGATAGCATTTTCATCATAACTGCTATTAATCGGATTTATATTTTCAATTTCTTCTATATCATATTCTTCCAGAAGAAGTTTTGTGTCTTCATCAAGCAATTCGTTTTCATTTTCAATATCATATTCTATAGACGCATTGCTCGTATTCATGACTTTTTCTATCGTCTTAACGAGTTCACTTGGTTCATTAATAAGAGTTTCACTTTCTACACATTGAACATTACCCTTGTCGCTGCTTTGAATATATCCCGTAGAAAGTATATGCCTGATAGATAATCGGATCATTCTTGCGGTTGGATTAGGATTAAAACCTCCACGTTGTCTTAATTTGGAAAACAAATGTTCGACAGAATCTTGATTACACAATCCTGTCGCAAGTTCAAATCCTTCATATCGATTTGCAAGTATTTTATAAGTTTCAAGAATAGCTCGTACAGTTAAAACAAAACCTTTAAAACAAGGAATTTGAACTATGCTATTCGCTGATTTTGACCATCTTGAGCACCATTCGATAAAATCTGTTAACAGATTTTCGATATCCGGATTTTTTGAGGATAATGGTCGCTTACCGCCAAATGTAATATTAAGACTGTAAGCGTTGCAAGCATCAATAATATTATTCATACGCTTTGCAAAATCAGCTGTTGCTTCCCACGTATTTGTATTTAACTCTTTTTCGTGGCCGGCTGTTTTTATTGCAGCTGCAAAAGTATAACTAAATAACTGGAAAGCTCTTTTAACATTCATCGCTTCGAAAGTATTTGGACGAATATGTGCTTCCGTTATGTGAGACAGTAAATTTGAACCTCCTTTTGTGGTATTGTCAATAGACCATGTCATTGTCATTTCAAAATCTGAATATGATGCGATTATTTTTCCATCGCAATAAATGTTTCCATGTGTTCTAAAGAAACTTGCCAATCTTTTAACCAAATGAGGAAAATCAAAAGATGCATTATATCTTTTTCCATTATATATAAAAAATGGCTTCTGTGCATTAATTTCGAGTTGAGTATAAGCGCTTTGATTACATGTGCCTTGATCACATGTTACAAGTTGCACATCGGCACCCGTTGCACTCAACCTATCTAAACATTCTTTTAACAATATAATTATTTCTTCTGCTTTCATGCATTTTCCCGGGAGGAAATATGCTAAAGGCTGTCGCCATGGATGACGCGCATTTAAACTGTCTAAGCAAAAGACAAATACGCATTTCGATCTTTCTGATTTTTTTCCTAGAGGTCCAAGATCAACAAGACCTTCTATTTCATCTAGTTTTCGCGAATATTCCTCATAAGGTTTTATTGCCATTTCATCCCATTTTAAAGCGCACACTCTTTCCTCCATTGATAAATGAGAAATCTTTTCTTTCAATTTTTCAAATATAAAGTCACAAAATCCTGGTCGTACATCATATTCTTCCAGCCATCTTCTGATGGTTCGCTGTCCAGGAAAATTACAACCTGCTTTTCTTAAACGACAGAAAGCAGCAGCTGAATAATAATATAATTGCCTCGACAGATTTTTCTCTTCTTCCGTATATGCTGCATTAGGTATGTGCAGCTGCAAATTTATCATAGCTTTCGCTACGGGATGTAAATCTTGTTCATTTATCAATTTTTTAAATACTTTTTTCTTTTTTTTTCTTTATTTGGCATTTTACGTATTTTCGGAATACGACGCATGCGATATTTTAAATCTCTTATTTGCTTTCGCAATCGAATATTTTCAGATTTTAGAGATTTAACTGTTCTATTTAGCTGACGAATTGTTCTTTTATCTTCTGCATTACTTTTTTGTACTACTAGATTTTGTACTAGTTTTTGTACTATTAGTTTCTGTATTACTTTTAGTGCTTTCTATATTTTTATTAAATGAAAGAGGCGATGGGATTCTTTGTGGCACAAATGGCTCTAGATGCATCCATTCTGTAACATCTTCTTCTTCAATAGATGCATTAAAATGTAAATGTTTTGGTCGATAGCATTGCAGTGAACGTTGTTCTGTAACTGCATATTCATCTATTATATTTTCATTAATAAAAGTAGAAGTAGATGTTGATGCTATATTCTCTACTTCTATATCAGGCACTTGTTTTTTAGCTTTTTGTAAATGAAGAACTTGCTCCATTTCCATGCATTTTCTTTTTTGTATATTGTCCTCATTAATATTGTGAGAACAAAAAGGAATCAAAATATTACTTTTATTACTTACATTAATATTATGAGATTTGAACGGAATCGGCACTGCATCACGTTTTAATCCTCTTGTAATTGAAAATGATTCTTCAGGAAAGTGGTCTTCGCACAATCCCGCACGTCGAAGAGTACTGGTAGACAATTTCTCTAATTTCGTATTTCCTGTACCAAAAACCAAATAAAAGAAAATTTAAAAATTATATTTACATACTCGCTTGAATATATTCAACGTATAGAATAGTATGTTGAAAATTATTTTATTAAAAAATTTAACTTTTTATAATTGAAAAAGATTATCAAGAAAAAATTCAGATAAAACTACAAAGTATCTATTTTTTATATAAATAACAGAAAAAAATATATATGCCTATACATATAAATATAAAGATATTAATATACAGTGTCCTATTTTAAATAGTGCATTAAGATTTCACGAAAATTATAGTAAATACGAAAAAAAGTTTCAAACAAAAATTATAAAATTTAGAAATATCTTATGTATGTAAGCACAATTTACATTTCAAGGTATTTCCAATTAAATATTAATTTCAATGTTGATTTCAATGTAATCATTATTTTTTTTAATGGAATCATAAATTGAGGACGCGCATCAAAAAATTCGCCCAGAGCTCGAAAACGCGTAAAAGTATTGTCCAAACGTCTCAGAGCATGTCAATTTTGAAAGTCGCGAAATTAATTTAAAAAAAATATACATTTGTAGAGAATGACGAGACGAAACTTTTTTCTATTTGCAGTTTTTTTATTCGATGCTTATTTTTAATAATAAAAATTAAAAACTTAAAAATTTTTATCTTCAAATTTAATAAGATTTTAAAATATAAATCGTCGTAACTTGGCCAAATTTTGTTGAAATGGATTAAAATTTGGTATACGCATGCAGTGTAGTCTAGCGATGCCCACAAAACAACAAAGAAGTTGAAAATTGCCTATTTATTTAATAATATTTAATTGCAAATTGAGACTGGTCAGTAATCTCTTTTTTTTAGTTTCGTTAACAAAAAGTATCGAGGAAATTTCAGATTTGAAACAACTTCCAGTGAGACATTTGTTCCTCACTGTTGAAGGAAGATTTCTGTAAATTTTCAGATCGATTCATTGAAAATTTACGGAAATATGCATTTTATAAAAAAATATGCGACGCCGCCAACGATAGCACTGAGCACCATCAGGCAGCGTACTCGTCGTTCGGCTTTCTAGGATTAGATTTTATAATGATTTTTTAATGGTTTTATATTTGAATAATTATTATTTCAAAATATTTTATATACACTCCAGAGATGCGGTCTCTAGAACAATAGTACGTGGAAAAATTAACGGGAATCCATGTTTTACACACAGTAAAAGCCTTATAGAATAATATTAATAATATATGTTTAATTAAATGCTTACAAACTCTATTTTGAAATAATATATATGTCCTGTCATATATTTTAATGCTGAAATGTGTACATTTCTTCGAAATAATTTTCTTAATATTATATGAAATGAAACTAATTTTATTATTATAAGTTTTACAAGTTTTTATTCACAGTTTTTACAGAATTTTTTTTTTACAGTAGTATAGTAAAATCTTATACAGTATAATATATTAATTATAATAATTAATATTAATTCCCCCTTTATTTCCGCCTCGTCCTCGTCCTCTTCCTCGTCCTCCTCTTCTTCTTCCTTTTCCACCTCGCTTCCCACGTCCTCCCCGTCCTCTTAATGCTGCTTGTATAGCAGAATTGATTATTGTTGTAAGTTCTTCTTGCTGAAACATAAAAAATAATAAAATAAATAAAAAATAATAAGAAACATATAACACTGGCTAATGATAAATTTGTTATACTAAATCTTTCAATTATATGCTGCATGATATAATAATAAAATAATTATTTCTTGCATTGCTTGCGTATAATGTAAGGAGTTATTATTCATTGATTTTGCAAATCAATAAAGCTTAAAATAATTGTTAAAAGTTTTTAGAAATTATTACATAACGAAAAATATAAAATAATTAAGGAAAAAAATTCATATATTAATATTTTTATAAAAAACGGAAAACAACATGGGAAAGGAAAATTGTAATTCTAAAATTTAAATATTTAGGGAACTGTTTTTTTACTTCTTTACATGACTAACAATAAAAATAATTATAGCATAAATTATATTAATCAAAATGATAAAAGAGGATAAAGTATATGACGTAATATAAAAGTATTTAAAATTAAATAATTATTTAAAAGAACTATTTCTGTTTTCTAATACTAATATTGTATGTAAAATTATAAAAAAATTAATTAAATATGTAATTCTTCTAATAGTATACATTAAATGTAACACTTACATTTAACGTTATTGACACCGATGCCCCCGCTGATGCCGGTGTCATCGTCGACGCTGGTGCCTCCCCTGACGCCGGTGCCACCGCTGACGATGGTGCCTCCGCCGACGTCGGTGCCATCGCCGACGCTGGTGCCTCCCCTGACGTCGATGCCACCGCTGACGATGGTGCCTCCGCCGACGCCGGTGCCACCGCTGATGGTGGTGCTTCCGCCGACGCCGGTGCCTCCGCCAACTCCGGTGTCTCCGCCGACGCCGATGCCTTCGCCGACGCCGGCGTTGTTACTGTTGACGCCGTTGATTGCATTGGATGTTCCTGAAAGAAAAATACAAAAAATCATGTACACTGCCCGTCATTAATTCGTTCCTAGATCCCTTCTGCAGGGCAAGAAAGAATAGGAATATAGCCATGGCTATTGGCTGTACACTTATTCCCCCTTGCCCCGCAGAGGAAGTCTAGGAACGAATTAATGATGGGTAGTGTACAACGATATATACTTCTTTAAAAACACGGATAATTCCGATGTAAACAAAGAAAAGAGTGATAAATGAAAGCGAGATGTATTATTAAACTTTTCATATTCGGGACACTACTCGCCGTAAAAAAAATACAAAACAAACCAAGCATCAGTCTCATTGAGGCTTACTTTTTCGAAAGAAAAAGATAAATAAAACACACGACATATACAAAGAAAAAAACATGCAATGTAGAGAAATATGAGTTTACAAGTTGTCGAAATTCTAATATTATTATTTTGTATCAATAAAAGATTTTGTATCAATAAAAGGTGTATGTGTATACTTACCATAATTATATTTCACTGGTATTATGAGACACAACACAATGCTTCCGCACGGACCGACCGACTTACGTGGACTGAAGACGAGACTGAAGCGCTCGTCCCGTGATCATGCTATGTCGTACCCAATACGCGCACGTGTCGATACCGGTACGTGTGCACTGATACAATTCAAGCGCGAGCAAAAGATTGTGAGCGATAAACCATAACATAAACATTGACTCCAATATTTTTCTCGTTCGTTATTTGACATTTAAAAAGTTTAGTAAAAACATTTAATAATATAAACGAATAAAGATCAATATAATATAAATTAAAGTAATATATTTTCATAAAACATTTTATATGTACATAAAATGCAATGTACATTTCAAAATTATATCGTATTTAATTTAAAACACAACTTTGTGAACAAATTAGAAGCAATTTTCTACAACAAATGTGATAATGAATGTTCACTTATCATTGCATTATATATACATGAATGCACTTAAAATAATTATATATTACAAAATAAAAAAAAATGAAATATGAAATAACATTAAATACTAAAAATGAAATATTAAATGAAATGTAAGAAAAGAAAAAAGAATATATAAAAGCTTTTCTATTTATTATATATATATATATAATAATGCTTTATTGCCCACTTGCGGGGTACACATGCGGACCTCCGCTCCGCTTACACTATCTCAACCTTAAATCTACAATCTTACAACTAAACCGCTAGAGAGAGAAAGAGACACACTCCATTCACTCCTCCACTCCTTCCTCACTCATTCATCCGGACCTCCGTTTCCGCTGCATTTCTCCTTTCAACTCATTCCATCCTCATCCACACTCTCCCTTCTCCTTCCCTCCCCCCTCCCTTCCCTCATTTCCTCCAGTTCCTTCATCCACCTTTCCCCCTCTCCACCCTCCCCTAGCACCTCACATACCATCTCCTGCCATCCTCTTTCTACTCCCCAATTTGTACATTCCTCCCATATATGATCCCATGTCTCCTCCCCCCCTTCACAAACCCTGCACTTCCTTCTCTCTTCCCTCTCCCAATATTTACCTCCCCTCATACCATCTCCTAGTCTGAACTTCGCTATCCTTTGCCATCTTTCCTCTGTCCATCCTTTCCTCAGATATTCCGGTACGCCCTTCCCCTTTACCTTACCATACCATTTGTTATACTCCGACTTCCTTATTTTTTCCCACCTTTCATTTTCTTGCCATCTCCTCTCCCTCGCCACCAAATCCTCTCCTCTCAGCTCCCCTTCCTCCCTCAACTTCTCTACCTCCCCCAATTTCCATCCTTTTTCCGCAAAAAATCCCCTCCTCTCCTCTTCCCACTCTCCCATCACTTTCTCCTCTCTTGCCCTCTTCTTTAACTCTTCCCAGCATAACCTGGCCAACTCTCCCCCTCCTCCCTCCCCCAATTTCCTTTCATATCCCCATGCTCTCAATCCTGCTCTCCCTCTTAACTTATCCCTCTGTAGCTCTTCCCTCACCATGTATCCCGGCGTATATCTCCCCACTCCCACTACCCACTTCAAAAACCTATCTTGCACCCTCTCTATTTCTTTCCTTTCCTTCCACCCCCATATCTCTACCCCATATCCCATTACTGCCCATACCAACTTATCAAACAACCATATTCTCTTTGTCCAATCCCTCCCAAACCTTCTTTTTCCTATCCCCCAAACCTCTCTCATCACCACCGCTCCTTTTCTTACTCTCTCCCTTATTTGTTCTTCCTGTCTTCCATTTGCTGCTAACGTATACCCCAAATATCTAAACTTTTTAACTTCTTCCAATTCCCTCCCCTTCCACTTCCACACTACCTTTTTCCATCTTCCTCCTCCTCTCCTACATCTCATTACCTTCGTCTTCTCTACATTCATTTCTAAGCCCTTCCCATCCACATATTTTTCCAAAGCTTTTAACATTCCCTTCATCCCTGCCTCACTTTCCGCTACAATCGCCACATCATCTGCATATGCCAGAGAATAAATCTTTCTTCCTCCCACCTTCATCCCTCCCCAACCCCCCTTTTCCAGCTCCTCGTCCAGATCCGCTAGCAACAGCGTGAACAAGCACGGGCTCAGCGGACATCCCTGCCTCACCCCTCTACCGGTCCAGAATTTTCTTCCCTCTCTCTCCCCCACCCTCACCTTATTCACCATCTCCTTCATTACCTCCTCACACCTCACTACCAAACCCTCTCTCACTCCTCTCTTCCTCATACCTTCTAACAGAATCTTCCTATCCACCGAGTCAAAAGCCGCCTTCATATCTACAAACGTCACCACCAATTTTCCTTCTTTCCTTACTACCTCCCTGTTTATCAAATAATTTAACACATATATCTGGTCTATTGTTCCCATACCTTTTCTAAATCCTGTTTGACTCGGCGGTAAAATCGCTTTCCTTTCCACTTCATCCCTTAACCTCTCCGCTAACACTGCCGCATATACCTTATATGCGGTTTGTGTCAAAGTTACCCCTCTATAATCCTCTACCCTTTCCCCCTCTCCCTTCTTCACAATTGGTACCACAATTCCCTCTCTCCATTCTTCCGGCCATCCCTCTCCCCTCCATACTTTATTACATACCTCCCACAACCACTCCCTTACCTCTCCCCCTCCATATTTCCACACCTCGTTTACTATACCGTCCCCCCCGGCCGCCTTACCTTCCTTCAATTTTCCTATTACCCTTCCTATTTCCTCTCTACTTATCTCTCCTTCCTCCTCATATTCCCCTCTCCTACTCCCACCTTCCCCTGTTATCTTCCAATCTAATCCCCCTAGCACCTCCTTAAAAAAATACCCTTCCCATTCTTCCATTTTTATCCCTTCTTTTACTCCCTTTCTCCTTTTCCTTTCTCTATTTACTACCTTCCATACCTGTCCCTCCGTTTTTATCTCCTCTATTTCTCTCTCCCATCTTTCTCTTTCCTTCCTCTTTTTCTCTTCACACAATTTCCTATACCCCTTTTTCAATTCTTTATAACTTTCCCCCTCTCCTCCTCCTTTCCTCCACCTTCTCAATTCTTCTTTCAATTTTATTTTCATCTTTCTACACTCCCCGTCCCACCACCCCTTCCTCCTCATCCCCCTCCCTCTTTCCTCCACCTTCTCCAGCGCCTCCTCCACCCTCTTTTTTAACCCCTTCCATCCCTCTTCCATATATATATATTTCCTTATATTCTATAATTTTCATATACTGATAAATATTTGAGTAGATGATATATAAAAACTTACCACTGTTACGTATTCATAAATGATGTCTTTTATCCGTTTGCGACGGGATTCTATATAAGCGTTTTCCATGAGATCTTAAACTTGTACACTCTTTATACCAACATTTATCGTAAAAAGGGTCTATTTTGCACTGATTTGACATTTTCTTTTATTTGGATCACTGTTATTACTTTTTTATATATAATTTACAAAATGAAAACTTTGCACCTACACAAAACAAATACGACACACACTGCACACAACAAATACGACACACTGCACAAAAAATCTGTAACGAATATCGCGTGTAAAATTTTTTACAGACAATAAACGCAAAAGACGAAGCAGAAGCAGCGTGTACTTCTCTCGCGAGATCGTCAAGAAGACAACGAACGCACGCTGACTCGTGATGTTTCCTTTTCTCCTATTCATAGACGTAAACAGCAGAATAACAATGCTTTTAAACATTTAAAAATAAAGTATTGTCAACACAGTGAAATTCATTAGGTTAAAACTTTAGTAAATGCATACTCTATAAACTTTTAAAAAGTCATTTTTTTTCGGAAACAAAATCTTGTATGAAAAAATTTTATTATAAAATTTCGATTGATTATTCATAAAAAAATCTCCATATATATATATATATATATATAATAAAATAAAAAAGCAAAAAAGAAACTATATAAATCTCTTTGATTTATTTAAAAAAAAATAAGGAAAAAAGAAAAGGTTCGAACTCGAGATCTCCAGCGTTCTAGCCGCTCGACTTACTAACACGACCACACTTAATGCTTTGAAAATAGGTTTATCGAATCGGTAGATTACGTACACGACTTTACTTTTATTTCTTGGAAAATAATGGTACGAGTTATTGTACCATGTATTATATTAGTAGGAGGGGTGTCAGTATGTTACATAACTGATATCCCCTATAATACATGGTACAATAACTCTTACCATTATTTTCCAAAAAATAAAAGTAAAGTCATGTACGTAATGTACCGATTCGATAAACCTATTTTCAAAGCATTAAGTGTGGTCGTGTTAGTAAGTCGAGCGGCTAGAACGCTGGAGATCTCGAGTTCGAAACTTTTCTTTTTTTCTTTTTTTTTTTTAATGTCTTTAAATAATTTATGCAACATATTAAATTAAACCTATATTAATCCTTAAAAAATATTATATAAATATAATTTTTTTAATGATATTAATATAGGTTTAATTTTAATGTATTGCATAAATTATTTAAAGACACGTTGAAAGAAAGTAAATATATTGGTATATTAGTAGGAAGAGTATAAAAAAACATCAAGTAAATTCCAAGTGGAAAGCTCGACCGTCTCCTTGAAAGAAATATAATTCTCGATCTCGATCGCCAAGCGTGTCAGCTATAGCGAGAGAAAGAGAAGAAGACGGAAGATATGTCTGCGTTCTTCTAGCT
>CABEGB010001486.1:0-70824 GCA_901521435.1 Crematogaster levior
CCTCCTCGCCGAGAGACCGTCAGCTCCTTCGTCACCGCGCTATACATTTGGGTGAGGCCGCACGAAGCGTTTGTCCCCATCTTTTAGGTGTTCGGTTTCTTCGACCCAGTTCGATAAAATATTCCGCCGCAAGCTGGAATCAATTTATCGCCCACTGCCTGAAGTCAGAATGAGCCGCTGTACCCGCGATACCGCCCAAACTCGCGGCTTAATGTTTGGGAAGCCGATGACAAAATAATAGCGGTTTAACAAATACATCGTAAATAAGTTACCGCTGGAATACCTTCGCGGGAGTGTCACCATTCTTCTTTGCCCAGTCAGTCGCGCCCAGCCGCCACATGCCTGGGCAGGTGCTCGTTTTGTCATAACCACCCAGAAACAAACGCCGCCGAGGGAACGCTCAGCGCCACCGCCGCAAATTCGACGTTTTCATACAGCGGCGGTGCCCGCACAGGCCGAGCATAAACATGCGACCGGTGCGGCAGAGACAGGCGTGAAAGTCCCTACCGGTACCGTTTCAAATGTTTCGTTACGGCGGCCGCATGTCATAAAACGAGGAGATGCATAGTTTGACGTCGCCGCGAACGACGGCTGAGTCGCTAAAGCGCGCTATTGCAATAAAGCAATGGCACGACGTTAACTTTGAACCCGGAATGGCAGTGCGCCTGGGGACGTTGTTCAAACGCGGATATTCACCGCTGGCTTCACTGGGAATGGCCAGTGCCGATGGCCTTCTGCCTGCGGTGATGATGAAATCTTCACACCGACGGGCAAGGCCGCACCCCGGCGTTTATCGAAGTCATGCGTAACAGAGCCGCGCAGCGGCGAGGTTCCCGCAAGTTCAACGTTAGGAAAGTCTCAAACAGCCTCGCAGCCCGCGTAGGGGAGGTTACCGAGCCCCCGCTTTTTGAGAAAGTTGTTTCGGTTCTTCCGGCTTCACAGTGAGGTGGTAATGCCGAAACCGATTCTTCCACTTTCAACATTCTTTCGGGAAAATGAGCCCAGGCCGAAGGAAACACGGGTAGAGGTATCGACGATCTCCTCCCGCCTGATAGCAGAATCCCTCTTCCTCTCGCCGCCAAGCGCATGCTCACCGCTGCGGGCTTCGAAGCCAGGCTGGCGTGGTGAGTGTCGCGCAGGAGGTGTACAGGTCCCCTCACAGCTGGGCATGCTATTATGAGACATCACCGGAGTCAGCCGCCTTACGAGTTTTCTGCAGCTGGCTATTATACTGTGTTCATTCTAGGTAGGACACCAGCGCTGCCGTCGTAAAAAGATGCATACAGAAATCGCCAAAACGGCAATTCGCGCCCACGCCTACTCGCCGGATACAGCTGCAGCCTCAATGCACCAAAATTTTTCATCTTTCAACCGTACGCGCCGGCGTTGTATAACGCCCGCCAGGCGACGCAAGGGTTACTGGCCGGTGTTTCATACAACAATGGAGAATGAAGTATCCTCAAGCTTTGGGTTGGTTTCGTCAACGTTCAGTGGTACTGACTTCTCACCTTAGGTTGCTGCCACGGCTAATTATGTACGATGTCACTGCTTCCCGTAGGCTGTACAACAGTAAGGGGAAGGCCGCGAGGTGGGCCTTCGCGCCTAGTTACCCGACTAGAGGCTGGGGAAGCTGAAACGAGCACGCATACCCTTCAGGTTACAGCCGACGAAAATACTCTCCCGCCCGACATAAAGTTGGGGTCGCCGAGTGTTCCTTCGGTCTGGCTGATCTCGATTCGCGTCGACCACTTATTAAAAATGACGAGTTGCAGCCGCCCAGCTGCTGTCGATAAAAAGGCTGTCGACCGCTTTCCGTGAAGTCTTCATTACCTGAGTCGAGCAGGGGCCTCCTCATTGCGTACCTGCGCGATTACTAATAATGAATCATAGTGCCGCGGTCGCTTATATGTTAGCTGCCGAGGCCAATCTCTTCCGACTACCAGTGCCGCGGCCCTGGCAGACAGCGCGCCATCATTGCCTCTCTACGTTCTTCAGGCGATATTGTCGCGGCGCACAGGTCGATCTTCACGACGCGGACAAGCTGGGCGTGAACCACCAAACGCCGATGGAATGGCCCAAACACTCCTCGCCGCCTGTTGAACGCTCGAACAGAAGGTCACCACGGTGGCAAAATAATAAAGATTGGGGTAGTACTCCCCGCAGGCATCAATCGCTACCACAAAGCGGGGAGATAGAGCGTTGAATCGGGACGGCGGTCGCCGAAAATCCCGCAACAACCTGGGGCGCATACCGCTCGACGTCATCGGCTTCGCCGGTGGTGACGCATGACGGCAGTAGTGAATGTACATACCATTGCGGAGCTGGCCCGATGATAGAGGACGCCTGATGACCACCTACTTTGAACATCAGGGAAAGGCAGCATTGATAGACACTGGTGGGGTGGCCTGCCCAAAGCCGCCCCCAAGTTCAAGAAGAGGAAGAACTGGGCGGCAGTACACACCCCTGCGTTATCGTCAATGCTGCTGCCGCCGCTGCGAGGAGTGATCCTCTCCAGAGACAACCGCGGAGAGAAAGCCCCTCCCCCTCAACCAGACGTTGGGGAAGGAAGAAGCTGAGCGCGGAGGTGGCAGGCGCCGCCTCACGTTTCAGACTCCGGGTGCTGTTCGGCAGAGACACCGAGAATGGTGGACCCCCAGCTTCAATCAGGGGAAAGAGCCGTCCTCTATCTCTATCGGTTATCCCGTGTAGTGTGAACGTGTACGATATACTGCGTCATGCGTCACCCGCAGCAGACGCAGCAGAGGGAACCGGCGGGGAGGAGCCGATGGAGACGTAGTTTTCGCCTCCATCAGGCTCCTTCAGGCGAATTTAAATCACGCCCGCCAGGCCCAAGATTTATTTATCCAGGACCTGGCGGAGCGTGATGCCGGGCTCGGAATTGTGGCGGAGCCGTACCGCGTCCCGGGGAACAACCCCAACTGGTTAGGGGACGCGGTCGGCTCTGCCGCAATAGTCAGAAGGCACTCCCCTCGCTCCCCTCCCATCTCCCTTGTGAAGATGGGGAGGGGGTTTGTTATAGCGAGGTGGGGTGCCTTGTACGTTGCGGGGGTGTACGCGCCCCCCAGCAGGACTCTCCCCCAATTTAAATCTTTATTGAGGGATTTGGGGGACGGCATACGCCGATGCCTCCCCCACCCCGTTTTGGTGGCCGGGGACTTCAACGCCTGGGCTCGGGCGTGGGGTTCCCGGTCCACCAATGCCAGGGGGGAGATCCTGCTAAGATGGGCGGCGGAGCTGGGCCTCATTTTGTTAAATCAAGGGGCCCAGAGCACCTGCGTCCGCCCTCAAGGGGAGTCCATCGTGGATCTTACGTGGGCTACTCCGAGGGCGGCGCGTTTGGTCAGCAACTGGGGAGTGGCCAGAAGAGATACTCTATCAGACCACGCCCAGCTTGAGATGGACGTGGTCGCCACTCCCCAGGAGGTGCTACTCCGCCGCCGCATGGGGGGCAATGCACCCCCGAAACGGTGATCGATCGTGAAGATCGACCACAATCGATTGATGGCCTTCGCCGCGGCAGAAACCTGGTCGGTGAATCTTACCGACAAGGCAGACGCCAACGCGGAGGCGGAGGAAATTAGGGGCATGGCCGAGCGTCTTTGTGACGCGGCCATGCCCCGTTGCAAGCCCGCCCCCCGCCGGGCCGCGTACTGGTGGTCGGAGGAGATTGCGGACCTGAGGCGTCAAGCTAATATGGCGCGTCGCAATCTCCTCCGGGCCCGGCGGCGAGGGGCGGATGGTGTAGAGCGTGCTGTGGCGCGCAGCGAGTTTCTTGCCGCGCGGAACTTGTTGCGGGCAGCCATCAGCACGGCCAAGGCCAGGGCCTGGAACAAGCTTATAGAAGAACTCGACCAGGACCCCTGGGGGCGCCCTTACCGGATCGTGCTCAACCGATTACGTCCGGCGGCGCCCCCATTGATGGAAACTCTCGACCCCGAGTTCCTGGACCAGGTGGTGGAGGCCCTATTTCCCCGGAGGAACGTTAATCTCCCTCCGAAGGGCCCGCCTCCCCCCTGGACCCCGGAACTCGAGGTCACAGACCAAGAGTTTGTCCGGGCCGCGAAGAAATTGGGGGCCTAAGGTAAGGCCCTCGGCCCGGACGGGGTCCCTGGCAGAGTCTGGGCCCTGGTCCTTGGCGAAGTGGGTGCCCGCCTGAGGCGTCTTTTTAACACTTGCCTCAGGACGGGCACCTTTCCCTCCTTGTGGAAACAAGCGAGGCTTGTGCTTCTCCGCAAGGAGGGGAAGCCGGCGGACGCACCCTCGGCCTACAGGCCGATATGCCTGCTCGACGAGATCGGCAAGTTCTTCGAACGAATTATTGCCGGCCGACTCGTCGAACACCTGTCGCGGAATGGTCCCGACCTTAGTCGGGATCAATTTGGATTCCGAGAGGACCTCTCAACGACTGACGCTATAATGTCACTCAAGGCCCTCTCGGACCAAAGAACCGGGGAGGGCGCGACAGGGAGCTCCAGTTCACCAACAAACTGGAGCTCGCAACCTGTAGGCCGGCTTATTGCGGGGTTCCGCAGGGGTCTGTGTTGGGGCCCCTGCTTTGGAACCTCGCCTACGACAGGGTGCTCCGCACGGCGCTCCCCTGGGGCAGTCGTCTGCTATGTTATGCAGACGACACATTAGTATTGTCCCGGGGGAGCACATGGGAAGAGGCGCGTGACGGCGCCAATACTGCCGTCCGCGCCGTCGTGCGCTCAATTCGCCGTATGGGACTAGAGGTTGCCCCTGCGAAGACCGAAGCTGTCTTCTTTTACAGCAAAGAGATGGGGCAGCCTCCCGCCCTCCAGCTTTGGGTGGGGGAGGTCCACGTCCAGGTGGGGTCTACCATTAAATATTTAGGCCTCACCTTGGATGGGCTTTGGGGGTTCGTCAAGCATTTTGACAGAATAACCCCCAAAGCAGACAGGATGGCGGTGAGTTTAGGCCGCCTCCTGTCGAACGTCGGTGGTCCGGGTGGCCGCGTACGCCGATTGTACGCCAACGTGGTGCAATCGGTGCTCCTGTATGGAGCACCGGTTTGGTCCGAGGCCGCGGCGGCCAGCCGCAAGATAAGAGCTGCCTTACAGCGTGTGCAGCGGAGGCTGGCCATTCGCGCGGCTTAGGCCTATTGCACCACGTCGTACGCGGCAGCCACGGTCCTGGTGGGCGTTGTCCCCATCGTCTTTTCGGCCAACGCGTGCGCCGAGGTATATCGACGCACGAGGAAGCCGGGCGGTGTGGGGCGGGCCCGTTTAGCACCACGGACCGTGGCCAGGATAAGGAAAAGGGCCCGCCAAGGCGCAATGGAGGCTTGGGAAGCCTCCTTGTGAAGCGCCTCGGCGGGCAAATGGAACCATCGACGCCATCCGGCCCTATCTATCCGAGTGGGTAGATAGGCGCGGATGCGGACTGACGTTCCATGCAACGCAGGTGTTAACGGACCACGGATGTTTTGGGTCCTACCTGCGTCGCATCGGGAGAGAGCGCACGACGCGGTGCCATCACTGCGCGGCCGGCAGGGACTCGGCACTTCATACGCTGAGGGACTGTCCTGCCTGGGACACGGAGCGCCGGGCCCTGACCGATGTGATCGGCACCGCAAACCTCTCCCTCCAGGGAATGATTCCCAAGATCTTGGAGGGAGAGGATAAATGGACAGCGTCCGTCTTCTTCTGCGGCAAAGTTATGTCGCAGAAGGAGGCAGCCGAACGCATTAGGAGAGGGGAGGTGGAGGAGCCTCCATCCTCCCCCTCCGAGGGGGATGAAGACGACGACGGGGATCCGCTCCCTCCGATTCTAAGGAGGGTCAGGCGGATTCCCCCTCGCCGAATGGCGCATTTGTGCCCCGGATAGTGGCGGGATCCCCCCTAGTGTAAACTGGGGGACCCCCGCCAACACCTCTAACGGGAGGTCACGATCCCGTGCACCTTTTCACGCAGAGAGGAGGCCTCCCTCACGCCGGTCAACCACCCGTTGGGTGCCTGGCACACCGAGGGGGGCCTCCTCACATTTCCCGTAGCCCTCACGCCCAACTTGTTGGGCGTGAGGAGGTGAGAGGTCGGGGGGAACTCCCGGGGGCACTCGCGCTTGAGTGCTCTAAGCAAAAACAGGGAGTTCCCCCTGGGGGGAGGGACCTAAGAAGTATCCCTCCCCCTATCAGGTAAAGTTAGCCGGGAGGGAGATCCGATCCGTCTCTCTCCCTCCCGGTGGGGTGGTCCGCCTGGGGCACCACGGCCCCCAACAACATCCAGGAGGGGCGGGGGAAGGTCTCGGGGTGTCGGGCCTTCCCTATTAGGACAGACAATGGGGGAGAGGAAGCTCTGTTTTCCTCTCCCCCCGAGAAGAGGTCGTCAGTGACGACCAGCCCGAGGGGTGGGTGGAAGAATACCACTGGTGATGCCCACCCACCCCTCACTGTGGGCTAAGGAATGGCACCCCGGGGAGGTTTTAGTGGGTAGGCCCAGGGGGATTTGTTATCCCCCTGGGAGAGTCCCACATAATCCCAGGGACCTTCCAGGGTCTCTGGGGTACCTATAAAAGGTTTTCTTTCTCAAAAAAAAAAAAAAAAAGGTTGCCCCTTCTCCTTGGGGGAGGCCCTCGAGTACCATGGCCTCCCCCTATACATACGGGCTGTTATCGAGGACTACTTCCGCGACAGAACGCTCCAGTTTAGAGACCAACTGGAGCGTTCAAGCCGAAGGCCTATGTACTGCGGGGTTCCGCAGGGGTCAGTTTTGGGCCCCTTATTGTGGAACCTCGCGTACAATAGTGTGCTCCGCACGGCGCTCCCCCTGGGCTGCTACCTCATCTGTTACGCAGATGACACTCTCGTGGTAGCTCGGGGGGAGAACTGGTCGAGCGCCCGGGATGCGGCTAACGCCGCTACCCGGGCCGTGGTGTGCTCCATCCGAGGTATGGGACTCGAGGTCGCTCCACAGAAGACAGAGGCCATGTTTTTCTATAACAGGGCCTCGGGGCGACCTCCCCCCACCGAGATATGGGTGGGGGAAACCCGCGTCCGGGTGGGGCCCCAGATCAAATATCTGGGCCTCATCCTGGATGGACTCTGGGGATTTGAACAACATTTCGTTCAAACGATCCCCAGAGCGGACAGGATGGCGGCTGCGCTAGGCCGCCTCCTGCCCAATGTGGGTGGTCCAGGTTCCAAAGTTCGGAACCTCTACGTGAACGTCGTGCAATCGGTGCTGATGTACGGGGCACCGATTTGGGCCGGGTCGGTAGTCAAGAGCCGGCGCACTTTGGCGATAGTCCATCGCTTCCAGCGCCGGCTCGCAGTGAGACTCACCCGGTCCTATTGCACGACGTCATTCGCGGCGGCCACAGCCTTGGCGGGCATTATCCCGGTCGAATTTCTCGCATCCTCGTACGCCTCAGTTTACAGGCGTACGAGGAATGCCGAGGGTACTGGGAGTGCCCGCCTAAAACCAGGGGCCGTGGCCAAAATGAGACAGGACGCCCACCGAGAGGCCATCAGACGCTGGCAGATTGCCTTACGAGGCCTCGAGGCGGGTAAGTGGACCACCCGCGCCATCCGGCCCTGTCTGCCCCAATGGGCGGACAGGCGCGGACGTGGGTTAGGGTTTCACCTGTCACAGGTGCTTACCGATCATGGTTGCTTCGGTAAGTACCTGTGCAAGATCGGAAGGGAGCACACCGAAGAATGCCACCACTGTATGGCCAGTCGGAACACGGCGGAACACACTCTTTGTGAGTGTCCAGCTTGGGAAGAGGAACGCCGTGCCCTGACTGCAGTGGTCGGCGGAGACCTCTCCCTCCCAGCGCTTGTTAGACAAATGCTGGAGGGAGAGGTCAAATGGCGCTCCGTCTCGGACTTCTGCGTCAAAGTTATGACGCAGAAAGAAGAGGCGGAGCGCATCAGGAGAGGGGAGATCGTTATAGAGGCACCTCCCCAAAATAGCGGCAGCAGTGACAGCGATGATAGCAGCAACGGTAGGGGTTCCCCCCCCTCAGTCAGGAGGAGGGTCAGGGGTATCCCCTACCGTCGCTTTGCCCACTTACGTGGGGCGTGAGAGCCGCTAGGTCCCCCGAGGGCCGAACAAACTTGCTCGGTCCAAGTTAAAAAATAGGGGAACCCAGCGGACTGTCTCCCTCACAGGAGAATATTTCTGGGGAGCTCCCTCAATAGGGAGGCTCTCCTATTGTTCCCCCTTATGAGGATTCGTGTAGGTAGGTGTGGGGTCCCCTTCCCGGGCTGAGTCTCATCGTCGACTCATTCAACCTGGGAGGTGACTTCCACACCAATCCTCCCTCACAGGAGGTGATTATTGGAGGGGGGGCACTGTTTCTCCAGGCTAACCTTAACCACGCCCGGCAGGCCCAGGATCTATTTCTCCAGGACCTTGCCGGGCGTGACGCTGGTTTAGGAGTGGTCGCGGAGCCGTACCGTCTGCCCGTTCGCAACCCATGTTGGGCTGCGGCGGCGGACGGCTCCGCGGTTATTGTAAGGCGCCACACCCCAAAGTCCCCTCCCATTAACCTCATCGAGGCTGGGAGGGGATATGTTGTTGTGAGGTGGGGTGCCTTGGTGGTGGTGGGGGTATATGACCCCCCCAGCAGGACTCGCCCTGAGTTCAAAGAACAGCTGAGGGAGCTGGGGGAGTGTATCCGTAGATTCCTTCCCCACTCAGTGCTTGTGGCCGGCGACTTTAACGCCTGGGCCGCAGCCTGGGGCTCCCGATGCACTAATCTCAGGGGCGAGATCCTGCTGGACTGGGCGGCGGGGCTTGGCCTCCTTCTTTTTAATGAGGGGGCCAATAGTACCTGTGTCCGTCCCCGGGGAGAGTCCATTGTGGACCTGACCTGGGCCTCCCCGGGGGCGGCAAGACTGGTCGAGTCGTGGGGGGTGGCAAATAGAGAAACCCTTTCGGACCACCTCTGTATAGAGGTGGTTCTTACAGCTACCCCCCGCGAGGTACTGCTCCGCCGCCAAAGGGGGGGACAAGCCCCCCCGAAAAGATGGGTCCTCAGTAAGTTGGACGAGGACCGTCTCATGGCGGCGGCCGCCGTTGAGACCTGGGTCGAACCGGCAGGTCCGGTCGACCCAGAGTCGAAGGCTATAAAGATCGGGGACATGGCCGCTCGCATTTGTGACGCGGCCATGCCCCGATGTAAGCTTGCCCCCCGCCGGGCAGCCTATTGGTGGAGTGAGGAGATAGCGGGTCTCAGAAGAACGTCAACTGGGGCCCGCCGTATCCTCCTCCGTGCCCGGCGGGCGGCAAATGGGGATAGACAAGATCCCCGGGTTGCAGCGGCGCGCAGCGCGTATCTTGTCGCGCGGTACGCGTTGCGGGCAGCTGTCTGCAAGGCCAAGGCCAGGGCCTGGGAGGAGCTCATTGCTGAGCTTGACCGGGACCCATGGGGGCGCCCCTATAAAATTGTACTAAACCGGATGAGACCGGCGGCGCCCCCTATAACTGGGTCTTTGGACCCCGTCTTTCTGGACAAGGTGGTGGCGGCCCTCTTTCCATCAAGAGCGGTAAATCTCCCTCCGAGGGGGGATCCTCCCCCATGGAACGAGGATCTGGAGATCTCGGAGGGGGAGCTCTTGAGGGCCGCCAAGAGGTTAGGGGGCGCGAGGAAGGCCCCCGGTCCAGACGGGGTCCCCGGTCGGGTTTGGGCCCTGGCCTTTGGCCACGTAGGTGCCCGACTGAGACAGCTTTTCAACGCTTGTCTCAGGTCGGGCACTTTCCCCTCGGAGAAGAGGGCCAAGTTGGTCCTCCTCCACAAAGAGGGGAAACCAGCGGAGCACCCTTCGGCCTATCGGCCGATCTGCTTGCTGGATGAGGTGGGCAAGCTCTTCGAGCGAGTCATCGCTGGCCGCCTCATCCGGCATCTGTCGCGGGAGGGTCCTGATCTCAGCCGAGATCAATACGGGTTCCGAGAGGGCAGATCCACAGTAGATGCAATTATGCACCTAAAAGCCCTCTCGGAACAAATTGTAGGGGAGGGAGGTGTGGCGTTGGCGGTGTCACTCGACATCGTCAACACCTTTAACTCCCTCCCCTGGGACCGAGTGGGGGAAGCCATGCAGTACCATGGCTTCCCCCAATATTTACAGGACGTCATTACGGACTACTTCCGCGACAGACAGCTCCAGTACACTAATAGACTGGAGCTGGCAGAAGTCAGGCCTATGTATTGCGGGGTTCCACAGGGGTCGGTCTTAGGCCCCTTACTGTGGAACCTCGCATACGACAGGGTGCTCCGCACGTTCCTCCCCCTAGGCAGTCATCTGCTTTGTTATGCAGATGACACTCTGGTGATTGCTGGGGGGAGGGACTGGATGGAAGCGCGGGACGTGGCGAATGCTGCGACCCGCGCCGTCGTGCGCTCCATTGAGGCCACGGAATTGGAGGTTGCCCCTCATAAAACAGAAGCAATATTTTTCCACGGAAAGGACAAGGGGCAACCTCCCCCCACTCAAGTTTGGGTGGGGGAAGCCCGCGTTCAGGTGGGGTCCCATATGAAGTACTTGGGCCTCACCCTGGACGGGCTCTGGGGATTCAAAGAACACTTCGAACAAGTAATCCCCAGAGCTGACAGGATGGCGGCCGCGCTAGGTCGCCTCCTGCCAAACATGGATGGTCCGAACTATAAAGTAAGAAGATTATATGTGAACGTGGTGCAATCGGTGCTCCTATATGGGGCACCGATTTGGGCCCCGTCCGTGATGGCCAGCCGCAAAATCGTCGCGAAACTCAACCGCGTCCAACGGCGGCTGGCCATCCGGGCAATCAGGGCCTATTGCACCACGTCACACGTGGCGGCGACGGCCCTCGCGGGGCTCCCCCCGATCGAACTCCTGGCGACCTCGAGGTTTATCGGCGTACGAGGGACCCGGGAGGTAGGGGGAGCGCCCGATTACCACCGGGGGCCGTCAGCCAAATAAAGAAGGACGTCCGCCGTCGCGCCGTGGAGACTTGGCAAGTCTCCATCCGCGGCGCAAAGGCGGGCGTATGGACCATCCATGCCGTCCAGCCCTGCTTGCCGGAGTGGGCGAGCAGGTGTGGACGCGGGCTAACATTCCGTCTGACACAGGTGCTCACCGGGCACGGCTCCTTCGGTGAGTACCTGTGCAGAATAGGCCGGGAGCGCACGGCGAGATGCCACCACTGCGCGGCCGGCAGGGACTCGGCGCTTCACACCCTTATGGAATGTCCAGCTTGGACAGAAGATCGCCGAGCCCTGACCGAGTGTGTGGGCATCGATCTCTCCCTCCCTGCCCTTATTAGGGGCATGCTGGAGGGAGAGACTAAATGGAGAGCAGTAGCCTCCTTTTGTGACAAGGTTATGTCACAGAAGGAGGCAGCCGAGAAGATTAGAAGGGGGGAGGTTCGTCCTCCCCCTCCTCAGGTGATGAGGACGACAGTGACGGCGGCGGGGGTCCCTCCACTCCAGTTACACGGGTGTTTAGGAACACCCCCCGCCGCCGTCTAGCCCACTTACGGGCTTAAGTTAATGGGGCCCCCTGAGACCCGGCAGCGATTACGCTGCACGCAACCTCAGGAGGCCCCAACGGGGAGAGGGACTTACCTCTCTCCCCTTATCCCCTCTCGCAGAGTAGATGCTGGGGGGGCACTGTCCCTCCAGCGGAGAGGCCGGTTGGGAGTGGGGACTCCCACCGGCCTCAGTCCCCCCCAACATTACACGGGGAGGACGGGGAAGGTCGAGGTGACCCGACCTTCCCCCAGAAAGCAAGGTCCCGGGACGGGTGTTATTCAGGGGGAGGCTTTGATTAGACTCCTCCTGCCCCGTCCTGGGAAGAGACCGATATCGGTCGCACCCTGGGGGGAGTGGGATGAAATGCCTCTGGCGATGCCCCACTCCCCCCTCCATGGGTAAGGAATGGTCACCGGCGGGAGTTTTAGTGGGTATACCTGGGACTTCTTCCCAGGGAGTCCCACATAACCCGCGGGCCCCTATCCCCAGGGGCCTGGGGGTATCCATAAAGGATTTCTCCCGCCTTACCAAAAAAAGGGGGGGCCCCTGTTCATGGATGGGCTAGACTGAGTGCCTGGCCCACCCCCTGGGGGACCCCCTCTCTCCAACGGGAAGGTTTTTGATGCTGGGAGAGACACCTCTCCCAGCCGGGGGCCAGCCGAGAGCGGGGGCTCTCGGCTGACCTGTCCCCCTTTCTGGGCGGTGGGGGCCGTTGGAGCCCGGCTCCCCCCCCCAACCAATTAACTCGAAGAGGCCCAAGTCTCTCAAGGGCCAGCCCGGGAGGGGGAGAGAAGCATGCCGTATGGTGATTCCTCTCCCCCTCCCACTAAGGGCATGGGAAGGCTACCCCGGGGGGGTTTTAGTGGGTATGCCGGTTAGGTCTACTTGACCTAACCGGAGACTCCCACATAACCCGAGGGGTTCCCCCGAACCCCTTGGGTATCTATAAAAGATTTCCCCCTCGTTAAAAAAAAAAAGAAGGTTGCCCCTTCTCTTTGCTGTAAAAGAAGACAGCTTCTGTCTTCGCAGGGGCAACCTCTAAACCCATTCGGCGTATTGAGCGCACGACGGCGCGGACGGCAGTATTAGCGCCGTCACGCGCCTCCTCCCATGTGCTCCCCCGGGACAGTACTAACGTGTCGTCTGCGTAACATAGCAGACGACTGCCCCAGGGGAGCGCCGTGCGGAGCACCCGATCATATGCGAGGTTCCATAGCAGGGGCCTCAACACCGACCCCTGCGGAACCCCGCAATAAACCGGCCTGCAGGTTGCCAGCTCCAGTTTGTTGGTAAACTGGAGCTGCCTGTCGCGGAAATAGTCTTCGATGATGTTGACTAGATACTGGGGGAAGCTAGGGATGGGCGATACAGTATCGATATTTTGAATATCGATATTTCAAGGTTCGATATATCGATATTTTGTATCGATATCTTTACTACTGATATTTAATAGTATCGATACGGATACTTCGATATCGGACTTCGATACGCTCAACACCAAATCAAAAATCAAATGCGCATGGCGAAAAGCAGCCAATAAGAATTCTGCTTGAGTGACTAATAAGATGCCGCAACGTTTAAAAAAGCTACGGCCAGTATTTAAATAGTCCAATTTTATATTTAAAATCATCTTAAGATCTCATCCAACCAATAAAATAGCCGCATAGCCATTTCATTGGTTGGATGAGATCTTACGACGATTTTAAGTATATCGGACTATGAATACCGGCCCTATCATTTGTTTACTATTTGCCGCTTGCCGCAAAGCGTTCTCGTTTGACGTGTAGGCCTGGTCTACAATCAAGTCGTAAGTCATTGTCATAAGAAATATTAACCAATCACAATTTAATATTCTTCTCTAAATTCAACTGTGATTGATTTATTCGCTTACGACGACTTACGACTTGATTGTAGACCAGGCCGTAAGGTTATATGGCTCCTGCACACAGGACGAGGAAACGCTTGCCGCGCGGCAGCAAGCGACGCAATAGCCAATCAACATATAGCTCCAAAAGAAACACAACACGTTGATTGGCTATCGCGTTGCTTCTTGCCGCGCGGCAACTTTAACCGTAGTTTTTTTAAACGTTGCGGCATCTCATTAGCATAGACTTATATAATAGACTGCGCCTTCTTATAGGCGCACGCACGCCGACATTGAAGGATAGAAGTAGTGATGGAGTTTTTCGCTCTCTCTCACATTATAGAGAAAGTGGGAAGAAACGGAGAAGACGACTGGGAGAAAAGGGGAAAGCGCTGTATGCTGATCAAAAAGGAGGAAAATTAATATATGTTTATCATTCCTTGTTCCAATTTGCACAAACTGCAACGTCTGACTATATTTTTAATAAAATTGTAATACAACCCTGTGATACACAACCAGTTCAGGCAAAACGGACAGCTTTACTAACCTCTATTTTCGCTCTACCTCATTCCACTCATTTACCCCCACTTCATCGCGTATTAAACAGAAAGAACAGCGCTCCACAGTCCACTATTGCCCTCTCACTCTTATGTCGGCGTGCGTGCGTCCATAGGAAGGCGCAGTCTATTATATAAGTCTATGCTCATTAGTCACTTAAGCAGAATTCTTATTGGCTGCTTTTCGCCATGCGCATTTGATTTTTGATTTAGGGCTATAGCACACAAAATGCATAACGAAGCATAAGCATAGCATAAGACCGCTGGACCAATGAGCATCTTATGTAAATCAATATGGCGACTTTATGCTGTGTGCTCATTGGTTTAGCGGTCTTATGCTATGCTTATGCTTCGTTATGCATTTTGTGTGCTATGGGCTTTAGTGTTGAGAGTATCGAAGTCCGATATCAAAGTATCCGTATCGATGCTATTAAATGTCAGTAGTAAAGATATCGATATAAAATTTTGGCGGCAAGCGTTTCCGCGTCCTGTGTGCAGGAGCCAATAAAGTTAACAACTAACAACGCAATCTTATCACCAATTCGTACTGGTATGGGCAAATCCTTCTGGAACCTTCAAAAAAGTAAAAAGGAAAACAACGCAACTCTTTGTTAATTGATTACGGTAAGTTTATAATATACATATGCATTATGTATATTATGTATATGCAAAGATGTGTATTATGCAAAGATTTGTGTTGTGGTCTTAATTGAATGAATTGGTGAATATTTGAATTTGTACTATTTTTGCATGATTTTAGATTGATTCAGTTGTTTGTGTGTTATTTACAGATTTATTGCTTGCTAACAAGAATTGCTTGAAAAAAGACTGTACATGCACAGGTTCACTACACGTTTCCTAATTTAATCTAATTAGTTGACCTCCTAAATGAAAAAAGTAAAAATTCAACAACCTTTACCTTACCATATATTATCTAATGTATTTTTAAATGTTATTTCGTCTCTTATGATTTGTATCCATTATGTTCTTGCTTTACTATAGTAATTTTAATCTTTTCAAATAAATTAGAAACATACAATAATTATGACGAGAAGATGTTATATCGTTGTTGTTTTATTTTCAAGTAATATAAATATTTTCTATTTTCTATTAGTGGCACCAAAAAGCACAATTTGGAGATACTTCGTAAAAACAGCGACAGGAGGAAAGTGTAAAATTTGCCAGTTTGATGTCAAGACGGCTGGAAATACAACAAATTTACATTTTCATTTTAATCGAGCTCACCCAGATGTGGTGAGAATTGATAATATATCTGTGAAGAAGAAACAAAAGGTAATTACGATTTTGAACTGGCAAAAAATTTTAAGGTCTATTTATGTAAATATTTTTTACGATTATTCTTCAAATTTATCCTGTGATAAGTAACTCATTTATAAGTGTACATCGAATTGAATGTAATATATAATAAGAAAATAATAAGAATTATTATTTAAATTAATTTCTTTACTTTATATACATTATTATAAAAAATCTTCCATTTAATTTTCTTAATGTGAACATATATGATTCTGTTAGTAAAGTTGTACTGTTATTCACAATCCCTATTTCTTATAATGATAGACATCGCTCGAGAAGGATATTGACATAGATCTTGAGGAAGAATCCGTTCCATCTCCGGCTCTTTCAATAGAATCAATAGGATCAACAAGATCAATAAATTCTGAATCATCGAATACTAAATCGACAACGAAAACCCTATCATTGGATATGGTTTTTGAAAGGCAGAGATCATTTAATGGTACATTTAATATTAAATATTAATTTAATATTAAATAAAGAGTTTCTTTAAATCATTCATATAAATAAATTACTTTAAGTATAAATATATTTTAAAATATTTTACATATTTAAATATTTTAAATATTAAATATTTTAGATATTTTTAAAATATTTTAATTAAGTCATTTAACAATATTTTATTTTTTGTTAACTAGAAGAATAATACATATATTTGATATATAGGTATAATATATAATTATAATTATAATTATATCATCAACATCATATTTTTAGATGGAGGAGCTAGAGCTACTGATATTACAAATAAAATCATCTTTATGTTAGCAAAAGACAATATGTCTTTCTCAACTGTTGAGAAGGAAGGCTTCTGCATTTTAATGAAGACATTAGCGCCGCTCTATAAAATTCCATGCAGGAAAACTATTACTAGACGCTTGGAAGAAAAATATGAAGTATTATCCGGGCTCATAAAAAATCAGTTAGTGACAAAATACGTGTCGCTAACGACAGATATATGGACGGAACCACTCAATACCGTAAGCTATTTGGGTCTAACGGTTCATTTTTTAATGGAAAATGATCACAAATCCATCACAATAGGTGTGACCGAATTATCAGAACGGCATACTGCAAAATATTAAAAAAATGGTTACTAGAATTGACAAGCGAATGGAATATTTACTCTGAAAACATTGCAGTCATAGTTTCAGATAATGCTGCAAATATTAAAAAAGCCATTATAGATGGATTCAGTATCGATAAGCACTTACCATGCTTCGCACATACATTAAATTTAGTGGTTTCAAAAGTTATTGAAGAAGATTCTACTGTAGATAATTTTTGCAAAAAGATAAAAACTATCGTTTCTTATTTTAAGAAATCGGTCGTTGCTGCAGACGAATTACGATTAAACACGGATTTAAAATTAATCCAAAGCATCGAAACACGCTGGAATTCAACGTATTATATGTTGGAAAGATTCGTGGATCTTAGCGAAACTGTTGGTTCTATTCTGTTGCGATCTCCTACAGCCCCAGCAATGCTCACAGCACTGGAGTTGCAGATAGCCAAAGAATTTGTAAAAATATTAAAACCGTTTGAAGAGGCCACGAAAATAATATGTGGTGAAACATTTTTAACGGCCAGTAAAATAATTCCCGTAGTAAATACGCTTAGAAATAAATTAGAAAGCTTTGCTCCATCTACCGAAATAGGCAAATACTTTAAAAAAGTGTTGCAAGAACAACTATTGAAACGGTTTAAAGACATAGAAAAAGTTTCACTTTTGGCAGTTGCAACAATATTGGATCCGAGATTTAAAGATATCCCTTTCACGGATAAAATAGCTTGCGCAAGTGCCAAAAGTAAAATTACACAATTTGTGAACACTCAAAGAAAAAGTTTAAATCGATTACAAGCTGAAACTTCTTCAATAAAAGAAGAAGAGAATAAAGATAATTTTTGGTCCTATCACGAAAAATTGATAGATTTAAACAGAGCCAAACAAGGTGCAAATCTTGATTGTACTAAAATATCTGAAGATTTAAAGTATTACCTTAACCAAGAGCCACTCAAAATGACGGATAACGCCATAAAATATTGGCGCGGAGCACGTGAGAACCCCTTAAAAGATTTAGCCATCAAGAGTTTAACTCTCATAGGAACGTCGGTCCCAGCTGAGAGACTATTTTCAAAGGCTGGCAGAATTATGTCTGAAGATCGCAACAAGCTATCGGGAAAACATTTGAGCCAGCTATTATTTCTAAGTACCCTTGATATCAGCTATTGGCATTTGGAATAAATTTATTTTTGCTTCTTTTTTCATTGTTTTTAATAAATACGCGTGTCGATTTCATATAATCACATATCAGTTTCTCAAACCTTAATTTTTAATTTTTAATTTAAATTGCATTTGCAAATAATCACATGACATTGGTTAAAAAAAAAATTTTAATATCTAAATTGTCATATGTACACCACAGCAAGGTTAGATAGAGTGAGAGAGAATGAAAGAGAACAGAACGAATTAATGCCGGGCAGTGTACTTTAATAGGGACAATCAAATATTTGCAATATAACAAATATAACTTTTAATTAAAATGTATTAATAAACATATTTTTAAAAATAGCATGTTTCTGATAAATTTTTTTTACCCGAACGTTATAATCCTATAATCATATGTATCAGATACTTAAGAAGTTATAAATTAAAACGTAAAAAATATATTTTGAAATTAAAAGAATCAATTTTAATCTTAATATGTGATGGGCGATACAGTATCGATATTTTGAATATCGATACGACAAAGTTCGATATTTTCATGTATCGATATAGTTAATAACGATATGTATCGATATGAAATATCGATACATCTAATTCGATATCCCATCCCTAGGGGAAGCCATGGTACTCCATGGCTTCCCCGATTGCCTCCCAGGGGAGGGAATTAAAGGCGTTGACAATATCTAGCGACACTGCCAACGCCACGTCTCCCTCCCCGGTGATTTGGTCCGAGAGGGCCTTGAGTGACATAATAGCGTCAGTCGTTGAAAGGCCCTCTCGGAAACCGAATTGGTCCCGACTGACGTCGGGACCGTTCCGCGACAGGTGGTCGACGAGCCGCCCAGCGATAATTCGCTCAAAGAATTTACCGAGCTCGTCGAGCAAGCAAATCGGCCTGTAGGCCGAGGGTGCATCCGCCGGCTTCCCCCCCTTGTGGAGAAGCACAAGCCTCGCTTGTATCCACAAAAAGGGGAAGGTGCCCGTCCTGAGGTTAAAGCAAGTGTTAAAAAGACGCCTCAGGCGGGCACCCACTTCGCCAAGGACCAGGGCCCAGACTCTGCCAGGGACCCCGTCCGGGCCGGGGGCCTTGCCTTTGGCCCCCAATTTCTTCGCGGCCCAGACGAACTCTTGCTCGGTAACCTCGAGTTCCGGAGTCCAGGGGGGAGGCGGGCCCTTTGGAGGGAGATTGATCTCCCTCCGGGGAAACAGGGTCTCCACCACCTGCTCCAGGAACTCGGGGTCAAGAGTTCCCGTCTTTGGGGGCGCCGCCGGACGTAATCGATTGAGCACTATCCGGTAAGGGCGCCCCCAGGGGTGCTGGTCGAGTTCTTTGATAAGCTTCTCCCAGGCCCTGGCCTTGGCCGTGCTAATGGCAGCCCGCAGTGAGTTCCGCGCGGCAAGGAACTCACTGCGCGCCACGGCACGCTCTTCACCGTCCGCCCCTCGCCGCCGGGCCCGGAGGAGATTGCGGCGCGCCAAATTAGCCTGGCGCCTCAAGTCCGCAATCTCCTCCGACCACCAATACGCGGCCCGGCGGGGGGCGGGCCTACAACGGGGCATAGCCCCATCGCAAAGGCGCTCGGCCATGCCCCTAATCTCCTCGGCCTCCGCGTCGGCGTCCACCTGGTCGGTAGAACTCACCGACCAGGTTTCTGCCGCAGCGAAGGCCAACAAACGATCGCGGTCGAGTTGGGCGATCGACTAACGTTTCGGGGGTGCAGCGCCCCCCATGCGGCGGCGGAGTAGCACCTCCTGGGGAGTGGCTACCACGTCCATTTCTAACTGGGCATGGTCGGATAAGGTGTCCCTTCTGGCCACTCCCCAATTGCTGACTAAACGCGCCGCCCCCGGGGTAGCCCACGTTAAGTCAACGATGGATTCCCCCTGAGGGCGGACGCAGGTGCTCTGGGCCCCTTGGTTTAATAAAACGAGGCCCAGCTCCGCCGCCCATCTTAGCAGGGCCTCTCCCCGAGCATTGGTGGACCGGGAACCCCACGCCCGAGACCAGGTTATAGCCCTTACCTTTTTTTTTGTTAAGGATGGGGAAATCCTTTTTACGCATACCCGCGGGTCCTCGGGCGAGCAACCAAAGACCCCCAGGTTATGTGGGACTCCTTGTACCTAACAGCATGGCTGAGGTCTAGGGAACCAACACCGGGGGCGTTACTCCAGAGGGGGAGCGTCTGGAGTACTGGACCCAGGACTTTGCCCTTCGGCAAGGACCTTGCCACGAAGTGGCCGAGACCCAGGGCCTATCCCCTCCGGCACCCACCAGCGGACCTCGGTTGGGACCATGCCGTGCAAGCCTACCCACTAAAACCCCACCCGGCAGCCTGCCAAGATCCTAAAGGGGGAGGACCGGGCATCACCATAAGGCATTCTTCCAGTCCCTCCCCGGGTATGACCCTCGCGGGTCCCTTCTCGTACACTGGGGGGAAAGTCGGCCGCCACCAACCCTCACCCCCACAACCCGAGGGGCGCCGTCGCGCAAGGTGGGGCTCAAACCACCCTGAGGCACGACGTAGCCCCCAAACGAACGAACGACCATCACGCCTGGGAGGGAGGCTAGTCCCCCCGCCCAGGCCGGACCCCCACCCCAGTCAGGCCCAGACAGAACCAGGCCATCCGAGGGGTGGGGGCCCCTTTCTCCGCCACCCCGGCCCCACCTCAGAATGAATCCGAGCGGCCCAGGGCGGCCCGGCCCGATGGGCCCGGGAGACCCGGGACACCACCGGCCCGTCACAAAACGGGAGGCCATCGCCAGCGGACCCAGCAAGCCAAGTCCACCGGGTCCGGACTCCCACCTCTCGGGCCGACCCGGTCCCCCGACAGCGACACAAGCAGACCGGACCAAACAGCACCCCGCAGCAGGCGGCAGGGACAGGCGGGGACGGCCCCCCACGGCGCCAGCGAAGCCGGCACCCAGGGAGAGCCACCCCCACCCACCCCACCACCCACCACAGCACACCACCCAGCCCGCAAGCCCGCCCCACCACAAGGAAGGACCGGGACGGCATCCGGGCCGATTCCAGCCCGACCCAGAACAGGAGGGGGGTTCACCAACCCCTCACCCCCCCAACCGGACCAGGCCTAAACCGGCCCGGAAATCCTCCACCGTCCCGTGCATCCAAGATGAACGGGAACGGCCCAGCCCGGTGGACCCAGAGATCCCGGTACACCACCGGACCGTCACCAAACGGGAGCCCATCACCAGCGGACCCGGCGAGCCGAATCCACCGAATCCGTCTCCCACCTCCCGGTCGACCCAGTCCCCCCAGGGAAGGACCGGGGCAGTATCCGAACCGACTCCAGCCGGGCCCAGAATGAGAGGGAGGGGGTTCTCCAACCAAGGATCGCCCCCACAACCCTCCCAAACCGAGCCAGTCCAAACCCGGCCCAGAAATCCTCCACCGTCCCGTGCATCACATTCAAGGATGAACGGGAACGGCCCAGCCCGGAGGGCCCGGGAAACCCGGGGCACCACCGGCCTGTCACCAACCGGGAGCCCGTCACCAGCAGGCCCGGCGGACCAAGTCCACTGGATCCAGACTCCCCCACCCGGCTGACCCAGTCCCCCCAAGGAAGGACCGGGGCAGCAACCGAACCGAGTCCAGCCAGACCCAGAACGAGAGGGAGGGGGTTCTCCAATCAAGGATCACTCCCACAACCTTCCCAAATCGAACCAGGCCAAGCCCGGCCCGGAGAACCTCTACCGTCCCGTGCATCACATTCAAGGATGAACGGGAACGGCCCAGCCCGGAGGGCCCGGGAAACCCGGGGCACCACCGGCCTGTCACCAACCGGGAGCCCGTCACCAGCAGGCCCGGCGGACCAAGTCCACTGGATCCAGACTCCCCCACCCGGCTGACCCAGTCCCCCCAAGGAAGGACCGGGGCAGCAACCGGAGTCCAGCCAGACCCCGAGAGGGAGGGGGTTCTCCAATCAAGGATCACTCCCACAACCTTCCCAAATCGAACCAGGCCAAGCCCGGCCCCCCTACCGTCCCGTGCATCACAATCAAGGATGCACAGGAACAGCCCAGACCGGTGGGCCCGGGAAACCCGGGACACCACCGGCCCGTCACCAACCGGGAACCCGTCACCAGCAGGCCCGGCGAACCGAGTCCACTGGATCCAGGCTCCCCCCTTCCCCCCCTCGAATTAGCGCCACCTTGACGTGGTGAGGGGGCTTAGGGAGGGACTCTGCTGATCCATCGGGTCAATGATGGTTGGTTTATACCTCCTTCATTGACTCGATGGGGAGGAGTCTCTCCCGACCAAGAGCGCCAAGGACGAACGGGGCCGGCACTCCGAAAGGGATTCGTCCCATGTCGGACGATGGTCTCCGGGTAGATGGAGGTGTTGTGGGAGGAATACACCTTCTCCCCGGAGATGGAGGAAAGGGGATCAGCACCCCGATAGGATTTATCCTATCCCATGCTGGGAGGAGTTTCTGGGTGGGAGGGGGTGTCGTTGGACGAGTACACCCTCCCCCCCCCGGAGCGGAGGAAGGGGCCTGGCACCCCTGGGACTTGTCCCGAATGCCAGGACGGGTCTTCGGGTTGAGGGGGGTTTCACACCCTCTCCCCGAAGTGGATGATGGGGATCGGGGATTTGTCCCTATTGCCGGGAGGATTCTTCGGACGAAAGGGCTCACACCCTCTTCCCGGAGTGGAGGACGGGGGCCCTGGCACCCCGGGATTTATCCCAAATGCCTGGAGGATAGATGGGGTCCTAATCCGGTGGACTCGGTTCGCCGAGCCTACCGGTGAGAGCCTCCTGGATCGTGACGGGCCGGTGGGTTCCGGAACTCCCGGGCCCACCAGGCCGGGCCGCCCTGGGCCGCTCGGACGTTTCCGAGGCGGGGCGGCGGTGGTGAGGGCCCCCATTCCTTGGACGGCCTGGTTCCGTCTAGGTCTGACAAGGATGGGGGTCCGGCCTGGGCGGGGGGATTAGCCCCCCTCCCAGGTGAGACGGGTCACAGGGGGTGCGGCGTTGTGCTCTAAGGGTGGTTTGAGGCCCACCTTGCACAACGGCGCCCCTCGGGTTAGGGGGGGGGGAGAGTTGGTGGTGGCCGGCTCTCCCCTATTAAACAAGAGGGGACTCGCAAGGGTCACACCCCGGAGGGGGGCCAGAAGAATGCCATAGGGTGATGCCTGGCCCCCCTTTATTATGGGGTTTAAGAAGGCCACTGGGTGGGGTTTTAGTGGGTAGTCTCGCACGGGTCGGGGTATTTGCCCGCCGTGCGAGGAGTCCATGGTGCCTCCCGCGGATAACCCGCGGGTCCATGGTGCCTCCTCAGCCCATGGCCCGTGGGTATCCGTAAATAGGATTTCCCCATCCTTATAAAAAAAAAAAAAAAAAGGCTCCCCTCTCCCGGCTGACCCAGTCCCCCCGAAGAAGGACAGAGACAGCCACCGAACCGAGTCCAGCCAAACCCAGAATGAGAGGGAGGGGGTTCTCCAGTCAAGGATCGCCTCCACAACCCTCCCAAATCGAACCAGGCCAAACCCGGCCCAGAAATCCTCCACCGTCCCGTGCATCACAATCAAGGATGAACGGGAACGGCCCAGACCGGTGGGCCCGGAGAACCCGGGACACCACCGGCCCGTCACCAACCGGGAGCCCGTCACCAGCAGGCCCGGCGAACCGAGTCCACTGGATCCAGGCTCCCCCCTCCCGGCTGACCCAGTCCCCCCGAAGAAGGACCGGGGCAGCCTCCGAACCGAGTCCAGCCAGACCCAGAATGAGAGGGAGGGGATTCTCCAATCAAGGATCACACCCACAACCCCCCCAAACCGCGCCAGGCCAAACCCGGCCCATACCTAACCTAACCCGGTGCGCTCTTAGACCCCGGAGAAATTCCGGGGAGCCCCTCCACCATGACAAGGTGGCGCACCATCGGAGGGGAGGTTATAGCCCTTACCTAAGAGAAAACGGAAAAAATTTTTTTCGCAAAATGACGGCTGTCTGAAAAAAGGCATCTTTCGACTCTTTTTTCTCATAATTTTTAATTTTTTCAAATAGTAAAAAAAATAATTTTGATATACAGGGTGGGGAAAAAGTACCGGGACACCTAAATAACTTCTGAACGGTTTGAGATATCGGATTGAAATTTACGGGGTTACAATAGTATCACACAATCTACCACATAACACCAAAAACGCCCATTTTAACACCCCCGGGGGGTGGGGGGAAGGGAGGCGAAAAAATCTTAAATGGAATATGGGATCGAGTGAGGGTTTGTTTGAAAGAGCTTTTCGAGACAAGAACAACGCGATGTCGCCTAGGTCTCTACGATTTTTTTTCGCAGAGTTATGATCATTAAACATTGAGATTTCACAGTAGCGGAGGGTGTGTGCGTGTGTGCAAATATGTTTCATAGAAGAGACAGGGACCGCGTTCGTCAATTCCACAGTAGTTAACGAACTCCCAAACCCCCTCTGCTGTGTGTGTGTGTCTGTGTGTGGCTGTGTGCGTGTGTGTGTGTGTGTGTGTGTGTGTGTGTGTGTGTGTGTGTGTGTGTGTGCATGTACGTGTGTGCGTATGTGCGTGCGTGCGTGTGCAAGACCGGGTGTGTGTGTATAATCAACTAAGGCAATTGTAGGGAGGTTTATATCAATTGTTCAAAATGTGCACCGTCAACTGTTTGACAACAAGCTATCCGATGATAAAAAGATAAAACAACATTTTAAATGTAATTATGAGAGATAAGAGCAGCTTCCTGAAGAATCCGATTTCGTAATTCATCCAGATTTTGTGGTTTTGTTTTGTAAACTCTTTCTTTTAAGTAACAGAAAATAGTCGAGAGGTGTTAGGTCAGGCGATCTAGGAGGCCATTCGATAGCTCCTCTCCTACCTATCCATCGCTCAGGAAACATTGTGCTAAGATAATGTCGGACGTTCCTTCCGTAATGCGGTGCAGCACTATCTTGTTGAAACCATGTGTCCTCAAAATTGTCCCCCATGATTGCCTGTATTGCTGGAACTATTTCATGTCTTAGCATATCCTCGTACTTCGCAGCTGTTAAATTTCCATCGATGAAAAATGGACCAATGACGGCATTATTGAGAATACCTGCCCACACATTTAATTTTTGCGGATACTGCGTGCGTGTTTCTTCAATCCAGTAAGAATTTGCGTCAGACCAGAATCTACAATTGTGTCGATTAACGTTGCCATTTATCTGAAATGTTGTTTCATCTGAGAAAACTATATTTGATAGAAAGTTAGGATCCTCGTCTATTCTTTCTATCATCAACTCACAAAATTCAATGCGTCTATCAAAATCATCCTCATTTAGCTCTTGCACAAGATGGGCTTTATAGGGATGAAATTTATTATTTTTTAATATTTTAAGAACAGACTTTTTATCAATGTCATGTTGCAAAGCAACTTTACGACTTGAATCATGCGGATTTTTGATGAAAGATTGTAGAACATCCAATGATTTTTCTGGATTTGTTGCTGACTTTGGCCTACCTAATACTGGACGATTTTTAACACTTCCAATTTCGTTGAAACGACTTATCGTTCTCTCGACTGTAGATCTTAAAATGGCAATACCTTCATTGCGAAAAGTTTCATTGAAAAGCTGTCTCACGTCATTGTACGATCTCAATCGATCGCCCCAGCCTCTCATCATCAAAAGAGATATGCGTTCTCGTTCAGAAAGACGTAACATCGTTGACTGAAGAGATAAAAACTAAATAAACTAATACTTGGATACTCAAGTGTTAAAAGTTATTAAAAATACAGCGAAGAGTAAAAATCACGGATTGCGATACAGTAAAAATTGTAATGAATGTTCAAAAATTAACTCGGGAAGCGAAAATCGAACAGAACTTGGGTACGATCTAAGATTGAAATCAATTTCAACCGTGTTCGTGATCCAAACTTCGAGGAAGAACCTGGAAACGAAAAACTGAGACCACGTGCGCTGACAATAAACGGCAGTGCTATGGTTTTGGGAATAATTCATGTTTTGATTTATCGATCGACCGATTAAGCGAGCACGGATCGTCCCAGAGGGTGGATGCCGCTCCTTGAATTACGCGAACCGTGACAAGTACTCTCGGTACGCATTGCAAGTACGAAACAGTTTGACGCACGCACATACGCACACACACCTCCGCTACTGCGAAATCTCAATGTTTAAATGATCATAACTCTGCGAAAAAAAATCGTAAATACCTCGGCGACTTCGCGTTGTTCTTGTCTTGAAAAGCTCTTTCAAACAAACCCTTACTCGATCCCATATTTCATTTAAGATTTTTTCGCCTCCCTTTTCCCCCACCCCCGGGGATGTTAAAATGGACGTTTTTAGTGTTATGTGGTAGATTGTGTGATACTATTGTAACCCCGTAAATTTCAATCCGATATCTCAAACCGTTCAGAAGTTATTTAGGTGTCCCGGTACTTTTTCCCCACCCTGTATACAAAAGTGGTAGGGGCGATAGAGAGTTATACATTGAAGGTTGGTACAAAATTTGAAGTCAATCGGTTAAATAGAACTTGAGATATCATGTCAAATGTTGAAAAAAATTTTGAAAAACGCATTTAAAATTTCGAGCAAAAGTTTCAGGCAACCGCAGGTCTAAGTCATAGAATGGTTATACTTACATTTTGTTAATCGGTGATTCCTGGTTCATAGAGTGTGCCTTCTTCAACTTCAAAATATATATTTTCGGAAGCTCGTTCTGATTTACGAGCAATTCTAGCTTCCTTAGAAGCATCAGTACCTCTAGTACTCAAACGGCTAAAATAGCTATAACTCCGCAAATTATTAGAATTTTAAAATTTTCTCTCGAGGATTCTTAAAGGTCTAAACTTTAAGAATATGCAAAAAAAGAAAAATTATTTTTTCAAAATTCTAGACCAGAATACCCCCTTAAGCCGCACCACCTTGAACTTGTTCGGATCTGTCATGTTTTGATAGTAATAACGAAGGTCTATTCAAAACACTTCGAGCAATGTCGGCAATAACGTCGTGCGACTACTATCGTTCTTCTGCGTCACCGGAATCTTGCCGATTTCCGTCTGAGCTCAGCGCCTTTCTGAATACGTGGCATGATATCCGTAATTCCACTTTTGAAAATTCTGCAAGAATTTACTACAGTACGGATAGGATAATAATAAACACAACTTTTGATTATTAGATGTATTCTCTCTCAAGCTCAGCGAGCGACTGACTAGTCGCCATATCAGAACGGAACGTGATCTTCCTCTAACAAAACACGATCACACTTCTTCATGTTTGTTTTCGGCGGGTAACATTGAGCGGCTCGGCGGCTCTAGCAAGAGAAATAGTTCCCTTACACTATATAAAAAAAAAACAATTTTATTATTTAACACGTTAGCTGCCGCCTTAATTAAAAATTGTTTATGTGTCACAGGCCATAACTCTATTTTTACAAAATAAAGTTAATAAAAAGAAGGAAGAACAGTAACTGACAACAAACTGGCAGAATTGATATGTTGGTTGAACGTTATTTATTTCTACTACGTTTCGACCATAGGTTTTGGTCCTTATCAAGTATATATTACAATCAGTCAGGTAGCAACATGATGACCCAACTATGTGTTTTAAGTAACATTTTGTTGAGAATTATGTAGACGTGTACATCATGTCATTAGTCTAGTGTTCGTTGTCACCAGCGACAGACGTCGTACACGTCGTATGGCTTATAAATGCAAATAACGGTACGACGGCTGGCGCGTAGTATGGCGACTAACGAGTTAAAAAAAACAAAAAATTAATCAAAACATTAAAAAGATTTAATACATCTTACGAAGTATATGCTCAGTGAGAAATGATCCATCGAGAATCGATATCAAATTGATGTAATTTACATTAATTTGATGTACAATTTGATGTCTATTTGATATCTTTGCAAAATAGTATAGTATTATTAACTCTAAAAAACTATTTAAATAAAAAACTATTTAAATAAGCTGGGTATTATCTTGTCTCACAATTTTATAGTTTATTATTGTATTTTATTATTTTAATATCTTCTTTTATATACAGGATATAAAAATGGTTTCTTTTATATACAGGACATAAAAATGGTTTTTTTTATATATATAATACAAGAAAATGGTTGTGTGGCAAGAAATAATGCAGTAAGTAATGTTGATTGCTGGGTATTATCTTGTCTCACAGCATTTTCATCCTGTATGTATTACATTTCATTTCGTTTAATAATAGTACTTAATATTATAATTAGGTGCACTTTGGTTTGAAATCGCTAAAAGAAGATAACACAGAAAAGATTCAAGATGGTGTAACATCCTAAAAAACCAAACTTGCATTTGTAATGGGCCATCTTTGAGAAAGATCAGGATAACTTTGAGAAAGCTGCCACCATATATATATATATATATATTAGAGAATATTGATAACATACCACATATGATATATACATAATAACAAGAAACAATGTGGTAAGTAATGTTGATTGTTTACTGCATTTTATCTTCTCTCTGCATTTTCACCCTTTATGCATTATATTTCATTTTGATTTTAAAATATTTAATAATAGTATTATATATTATTAAAATTGTGCTATATGATAAGAATGATTTTTATTTTTTGTAGTTTGGAATTGCTGAAAGGAAATAATACAGAAAAGATTCGAGAAATATATTCGAGATGGTGTATCATCTTATAAATACTATATAGGATATGAAAATAGTTGTGTAGCAAGAAACAATGCGATAAGTAATGATAATTGCTTACTGCATTCTATCTTGTCTCTCAGCATCTTCATCCCTTATGCATTACATTTCATTTTAAAATATTTAATAATAATATTTTATAATTCAAAAAGTATAATTAAAATTGTGAGGTAAGCAAAGAAGTATTCAATTTTATAATTTATTATTTTATTATTTTAATATCTTCTTTTATATACAGGATATAAAAATGGTTTCTTTTATATACAAGAAAATGGTTGCGTGGCAAGAAATAATGCAGTAAGTAATGTTGATTGTTTACTGCATGCTATCTTGTCTCTCAGCATTTTCATCCTGTATGTATTACATTTCATTTTAAAATGTTTAATAATAGTATTTTATAATTCAAAAAGTATAATTAAAATTGTGAGGTAAGCAAAGAGGTATTCAATTTTATAGTTTATTATTTTATTATTTTAATATCTTCTTTTATTTACAGGACATAAAAATGGTTTCTTTTATATACAAGATATGAAAATAGTTGCGTAGCAAAAAACAATGCGGTAAGTAATGTTGATTGCTTACTGCATTCTATCTTGTCTCTCAGCTTTTTCATGTATGTATTACATTTCATTTCCTTTAATAATAGTGTATCATTTTTCTCAAAGATGGTCCATTGCAAATGCAAGTTTGGTTTTTTAGGATGATACAACATCTCGAATCTTTTCTGTGTTATCTTCTTTCAGCGATTCCAAACCAAATAATGCACATAACTATAACATAAAGTACTATTATTAAACAAAATGAAATGTAATACATACAGGATGAAAATGCTGAGAGACAAGATAGCATGCAGTAAACAATCAACATTACTTACTGCATTATTTCTTGCCACGCAACCATTTTCTTGTATATAAAAGAAACCATTTTTATATCCTGTATATAAAAGAAGATATTAAAATAATAAAATAATAAATTATAAAATTGAATACTTCTTTGCTTACCTCACAATTTTAATTATACTTTTTGAATTATAAAATATTATTATTAAATATTTTAAAATAAAATGTAATGCATAAGGGATGAAGATGCTGAGAGACAAGATAGAATGCAGTAAGCAATTATCATTACTTATCGCATTGTTTCTTGCTACACAACTATTTTCATATCCTATATAGTATTTATAAGATGATACACCATCTCGAATATATTTCTCGAATCTTTTCTGTATTATTTCCTTTCAGCAATTCCAAACTACAAAAAATAAAAATCATTCTTATCATATAGCACAATTTTAATAATATATAATACTATTATTAAATATTTTAAAATCAAAATGAAATATAATGCATAAAGGGTGAAAATGCAGAGAGAAGATAAAATGCAGTAAACAATCAACATTACTTACCACATTGTTTCTTGTTATTATGTATATATCATATGTGGTATGTATTATCAATATTCTCTAATATATATATATATATATATATGGTGGCAGCTTTCTCAAAGTTATCCTGATCTTTCTCAAAGATGGCCCATTACAAATGCAAGTTTGGTTTTTTAGGATGTTACACCATCTTGAATCTTTTCTGTGTTATCTTCTTTTAGCGATTTCAAACCAAAGTGCACCTAATTATAATATTAAGTACTATTATTAAACGAAATGAAATGTAATACATACAGGATGAAAATGCTGAGAGACAAGATAGCATGCAGTAAACAATCAACATTACTTACTGCATTATTTCTTGCCACGCAACCATTTTCTTGTATATAAAAGAAACCATTTTTATATCCTGTATATAAAAGAAGATATTAAAATAATAAAATAATAAATTATAAAATTGAATACTTCTTTGCTTACCTCACAATTTTAATTATACTTTTTGAATTATAAAATATTATTATTAAATATTTTAAAATAAAATGTAATGCATAAGGGATGAAGATGCTGAGAGACAAGATAGAATGCAGTAAGCAATTATCATTACTTATCGCATTGTTTCTTGCTACACAACTATTTTCATATCCTATATAGTATTTATAAGATGATACACCATCTCGAATATATTTCTCGAATCTTTTCTGTATTATTTCCTTTCAGCAATTCCAAACTACAAAAAATAAAAATCATTCTTATCATATAGCACAATTTTAATAATATATAATACTATTATTAAATATTTTAAAATCAAAATGAAATATAATGCATAAAGGGTGAAAATGCAGAGAGAAGATAAAATGCAGTAAACAATCAACATTACTTACCACATTGTTTCTTGTTATTATGTATATATCATATGTGGTATGTTATCAATATTCTCTATATATATATATATATATATATGGTGGCAGCTTTCTCAAAGTTATCCTGATCTTTCTCAAAGATGGCCCATTACAAATGCAAGTTTGGTTTTTTAGGATGTTACACCATCTTGAATCTTTTCTGTGTTATCTTCTTTTAGCGATTTCAAACCAAAGTGCACCTAATTATAATATTAAGTACTATTATTAAACGAAATGAAATGTAATACATACAGGATGAAAATGCTGTGAGACAAGATAATACCCAGCAATCAACATTACTTACTGCATTATTTCTTGCCACACAACCATTTTCTTGTATTATATATATAAAAAAAACCATTTTTATGTCCTGTATATAAAAGAAACCATTTTTATATCCTGTATATAAAAGAAGATATTAAAATAATAAAATACAATAATAAACTATAAAATTGTGAGACAAGATAATACCCAGCAATCAACATTACTTACTGCATTATTTCTTGCCACACAACCATTTTCTTGTATTATATATATAAAAAAAACCATTTTTATGTCCTGTATATTAAAGAAACCATTTTTATATCCTGTATATAAAAGAAGATATTAAAATAATAAAATACAATAATAAACTATAAAATTGAATACTTCTTTTTCTTACCTCATTTCTTAAGTCGCTATTTTTCACTATCGTCGCCGCTAATAACTTAACTTTCGTTTATCGCCGTGTAACGATGCACCCCGAAAAGCACAGCATCGTTCCGCCGGACGAACACCGTCAAAACCGGCAATTGGGGCGCGGTGCGCCCCACATTATTTTAATCGAATCTCAAAGCGAATCGCTAGAGGCACACAGCCTCGCGATGTTCGACGACGAGCAGACACGGGAAAACCCGACCGCCGCCGAACACCGACCCGAGCGCTTTCCCTACTCCGGGCCGGCACGCGTGCGCCGGGTGGGAGAATTTCCTTTCCCCAACTCCTCACCATTTTTCCGTATAAAAAGGGACCCAAAAAGATTCCGATACCGATTCCGGATCCTGACAGCAGACGCTACCAGCCGACGTTAGAAGGATAATCCCGAACCTGTTCCTAAAAACCGCAAAACCAGGGAGTCGAGCGTACTCGGTTTCCGTCGAGCGTTCTCGACAGCTGCTTCCTAGAGCACCGAATTCTTCGGGTAAAAGTAGTGCCCGGGGGTAGAGCGTACTCTGTCTCCGCCGAGCGTTCTCGGCCGCTGCCCGAACCGGAGATCCTGATACATACGGGACGTGGGGTAGAGCGTACTCTGTCTCCGCCGAGAGTTCTCGGCTCCCGTATCAGCACCGACCATCCGTGCCTATCCACCAAGACGCCGAATAAGAGTGCAACAGAGCGTTCTCTGTTACCGCCGAGTGTTCTCGGTCCGGTCGTCTCATCCCGATACCCTTCGCGGATTTTCCGATCTCAAGCCGCGCCAGAACACCGCGTCTTCGCCATTAATACGGCGATTGACAAGGCATCGCGCCGCGCTACGAACCGCGAGTATTTAAACCAATACGCGCTACAGCGAGATCACGTCACCGCGCCGCGCCGGAGCACGTGCTCACCGCGTGCGCTCTCCGCGCTCATCGAAACCGCGTACCGTTACCGCACGGACCACGCGACATCGGCGTTACAGCGCGCTCCACACGCGCTATATCCACTCCCCGCGCGGGTTGTAAATAATTGTACATAGTAGATAATAAACTAAGTTATTTGTCACCAACATAAGCGTATTCACTCCAACCCTATCGAACCCCGGTTTCCGACGAGCTACGCCCGAGCGTTCGAGGCAACGGGTTGTTTTAGCCGTCACTTACTAAGTTTTGCACAAATTCAAGACTTACTTTTTTCTCATCTCTAACATGTCCGTGAAAGCTCACTATCATAATTTCGAAATGTAAGAAATATAGCACAAGATACTACCGTGACTTTTTTCTCATGTCTGACATGTCCGTGAAAGCTCACTATCATAATTTCAAATCATTGTTGTAAGAAATATTTAATTAGAAAGATTTACAACAGCCAGATTTATAGCAGCCGACGTTTCCTTAAAGAATGTAAACATGATGCAGATTAATTTTCACTATTGCGGCTTGTTATCATATAGAAATTATTATTCTATTACTTTACTTTTCACTATCGTTGCCCCTAATAATCTAATTTTCGTTTATCCATGTCACTTACCGTCGATCGATTATCGATCATACTACATTATTGTAAACGTATCCAATCCAATAAACGACGTCCTGTATAGCACACTTGCGAAATTATTTTTTTTCCTCTTATTTCTTATAATTCACATTGATTGATACACAAATGTAACCTATACCTGTCAAACTAGGTTATAGACTATAACCTAACTTTCGTTTATCGACGTCACTTACTACTACAATCGATTATCGATCACACTATACGATCGATCACACTTCCAGAGCATCACTAGCGCGATCTTGTGTCGAATGCCTCAACAGTACGTTTCTACGGTCGACGACGAAGACGACGTTTCTTAAATGATATTTTTCACATTTGGACTTTGCGTCGTAATAGCTCGATTTATAGAGCATGTAGCCCAAAAATAAAAACACTTTTATTATATAATTCGACCCCGCTCTATCGATTGAGACTACTTAGAAGTCGATCCGTTGAGCGGATATATGAAAACCAGAAATATTGAGTGCTCTCAACTGACCGACTCGCGTAATAAGACACGGTAGTGTCTGTCTTGTGCTTGCGCGGACTTAGCACAAGACACTACCGTGTCTCTTGATGGCCATTTTTGACTGACAAGGAAGATGTCGGAAGTGTCCCCCTCCGATTTTGATGAGCTTCTAATATGTTGTTTTCCAGATCAAAATAGGGGACACGTTTTTTTTTATACGTGCCCATACGGCCTTTTAGGGGGTGAAACACCCCTTTGAAAAAAATCGGTTTTTCTCTTTCGGAGCGAATATCTCCGAAACTAAGAAAGATAGAACAAAAATTCAAACTGGGTCTTAAATGGCTTGATGATTACTATAAAATAATGTGAAAAAAATTTTTATTTTTTTTTATTTTTCAAAAAACCTTGCTTCTCTAACTTTTTTTCAAAATTTTGAATTTTTGTTTTCACCAAATTAAAGGTTATTTTTTTACAAATATTATTTTTCATTCATCCATGTATATTAAAGTTATGTTGCGTAATATCATTTTCGAGAATTAATTATAAACGCCTCCGTACATACGCTATTTGTGTCCGTCCATGCGCTCGATTCTTCGCGCAACGCATTTTCCTATAATCAATAGATAACGAATACACTTGGAGGACATATTCATATCTAATCACGGAAGTTTTCATCACATACAGCTTATATAACATGAGCACTTACATAACATTAAAAACAAGTTTAAAGGTCTATAAGATGAATAATTTTTTAAATTATCGTTGGAGGAAGTATAAAATGCCGTCGCTTTGCATTTAGAGCATTAGTTTAATAACATTGTACACACGTAACATCGTACATTTTATCGTGTACTCTTATCTTAATTAAATTGTGTGAACTATTAATCGTTGCAGTTTTATAGGTATGTATTTATTATTATAAATATAACAAGTATAATAAAACATTTTACTATTTTTTATATACATAAAACATACTTTGAACTCTATATATTTATTATTCATATTTTTTCAAAATGCGATTTAATTTAATTTACTGCCACTATAATTACTCCTTTTCTGAAGAAAAAGAAGTACAGAAAATAGAAAATATGCTGCAACAAATATATGAAGAAGATTCTCTTATGAAAATTCTTTAACATATTAGAAACACAAGCAATAACAGACGAAGATATGAAGACGAAGAAACAACGTATTTGTGAAGGAAATGATATGTTAAATTAATTCCAATTGAATACAAAAGAAGTGCTGTTGATTTGGAAACCTGTCGATTCAGATAGGACAAAACGCTTAATGTACATCGATTTCTGAAAGTTACATCGCTACACCAATTACGAAGATGGGAATAGTGAACAAGGTGGATCTAGATTGCAGAAGTTACATAATACAATTAAATAAATTCAAAGAAGCTCTTGAAAAAGCAATAATAATACGACATTGAATATGGGCTCAAAGCGCAGCAAAATTAATGTACCAGAATTTACAGCGTCAAAGTCATGGGTAAATAGATTTAAAGTACATAATATTCCCGAAAAATCAAAAATTTATTACAAAAAACTATTCAAAAGATTATTGGAAGCAGAAGGCAAATTCATCGAAAATGTTAAACATCATATGATGCGTTATGGAATTGAAAAATTTAAATTCAGACCAAAGCGGTTTTCAATTAAAATTAGAAACATAGACAATTGAAGGTACAAAAAAGGTAGAGTGCACAGTGCAATCAATATCGGCAACTACATAAGCTACACTATACAACCAACAATTTCAGCCGATGGTAGATTATTATCACCTCTTTTTATGTTTTAAAAGAAACTGGATCATTCGGTCCGAGATACAAGAAATAATGTTTAATATTCTTGCTTGGCCTCAAAATCTGGACAAAAATCAATCATTTTGAGATTTGGTTAAAAGAAGTTTATTTTCCAAACGTTGGTCTTAAATCTCTTCTAGACATTCAGACGTAATTGCAAGAAGTAATCTTGCAGAAATTCGCTAACTTACCAGCAGGGACAACAGGTGATAACCATACGATTTCGTTTATGGAAAAATAAATCTCTACATTGTCAATCTTGAAGATGGTACCAAGATTTACCATCACCAAGATTTAGAGATTTATTTAAATATGCATGGTATAAAAGCGGTTATATAGAAGAGAGATCAGCACAATTTGAAACGCCAGTTGATTTTTGCTTTAAGAAGAATGTTAAACCGACATGCGATGTTTGCGGTGGCATTGCTATAATTACTTGCGCATGGTGTAAAACGTCTCTTTGTATACAACATTTCTTTCATAACCATCATATGTGTTATAAATTTGACCCTTTAAACTTGTTTTAAGTCTTATATAAGTGTTCAAGCTATATGTGATGAAAACTTTCGTGATTATATATGGATATGTCCTCCAAGTGTATTCGTCATCTTTTGATTATAGGAAAACGCGTTGCGCGAAGAATCGAGCGCATGGACCGACACAAATAGCGTATGTACGGAAGCGTTTATAATTAATTCTCAAAAATGATTATGCAATATAACTTTAATATAGATGAATTTAACTTTAACATAGATGAATTCGTAAAAAAATAACCTTTAATTTGGTAAAAACAAAAATTCAAAATTTTGAAAAAAAGTTAAAGAGGTAAGGCTTTTTGAAAAATCAAAAAAAAAAATTTTTTACGTTATTTTATAGTACTTATCAAGCCATTTAATACCCAATTTGAATTTTTGTTCTATCTTTTTTAGTTTCGAAGATATTCGCTCCGTAAGAGAAAAACTGATTTTTTTCAAAGAGGTGTTTCACCCCCTAAAAGGCCGTATGGGAACGTATAAAAAAAAACCCCTATTTTGATCTAGAGAACAACATATTAGAAGCTCATCAAAATCGGAGGGGGACACTTCCGACACCTTCCTTGTGAGTCGAACTTTTAACGTTTCTTCGCTGGATGCAGCTATTTTAGCCATCTCTATCGAAAATTGATGGGGAGGGGGTAAACGCTAACTTTTCTTCGCTCACAAATTGTACCTTTATGCATCAACATTTTACTAGACAATGGTTACCCGCTCCATACCATTTTTAAACACACAAATGGTAGGATTAACATTCTTTCCCAAAGAATCAGTCAGAAGAATCGCTTGAGTGATTGCCCTCCTTCTAACGACCAAAGAAGCTTTATAATACTGCCATTCATTAGTAATATCACAAAAATCATAAAACCGACTATTGACAACACTAAATTCACTATTGGATACAGATGCATTAACAGACTGTCAAGATTTATCACTCCACACACTGATAGCTACATGCGTGCTGACAAAAATAATGTAGTATATAAGATTTTTTGTAATGATTGTGAAGCGACGTATGTAGGACAGACAAAAAGAAAATTGAACACTAGAATTAAAGAACACAAATACAACATAAAACTGATCCGCCTCGGCACTCAGTGGTGACAGAACACATTATACATTTTAACCATGAGTTCGATTGACAAAACGTTAGAGTTCTTTATATGGAGTATAACTATCAAAAAAGACTCATTAGTGAGATCCATATTAAAAACCATAAATTCACAGAAAGATACTGAATTGTTAAACGGGGCATATACATCATACAAGAACTTGCCAATCTCCTCATTACTAGCGCAGTATGGTAGAGCGACATTGGCGGTGCCAATTACAACTAGCACATTTTTAATTTCTAACGGAGTTATTGTTCTGTCTACCACACATATGTTTGCCACACATCAGTCGCACAACAGATTATTCATTTATATCACTTTGTATTTTACTGTTCATCTTCATTCCGTGAGTACAGTGACGAGTCTTAATACTTTCTTTTATCGTTAGATACCATCTTGCAATCCTTTCTTTATCGCATTTCCATAAAACTTTTTACTTATATATACAGAATACGGTGTCCATGCGTGTTTCGAACTTCACGAACATTGGACTTCCCTTTGGGATAACTTTTTTAATGACCACGGAAACAGACCCACCTGACCAACACATTGCTCGCTTTCCAACGAGTAATAAATTTTACAGACGTATTTTTTAACTATTCGATCACAATGGTTGCGCAAGATAATCTGGTTTTAATATTAATAACTATGTCGATAACAATGATGCGGATCATGCTAGATCCATCTATGCGAAGTGAAGCGAAAATTGTTTGATATCTTACATTATGTAGATTGTACGATTTTTCCTATTTTAATCTTGTTTTTCTGCGTGTGCTGCTGAAGACTCCGTGAAGTCGAAACGTCTCGAAAAATTTCGTTATTTATGTATTTTGTTTTCATGATATTCTGAGATTATATTAATATTTGAATGTCATCCATGTGTTAGCTCGTTTCTTACACTAATTGGCCTTATTTTATTCTAAAATTGTTATTACTTAGATGTATTGTCATAAAATTGTGGTGTGATGGCTGACCATAGATTCAAACAATGGATCTTTTAAGAAACACATATTCGTCCCCCTAATATATCGTCTAGTGTAAAGCCCAAAAGCGGAAGTATTAGAGACGAAGCGTATTGTAAGCTTGCATTAAACACGTTATCAGAAGATTGAGAGAATATAAAATGCTAGAACCTCATTTTTGTCTCTCTCACAACTCGATGTCTCTAATAGATTCTATTGTAACGATTGCTGCGGCGCTTATTAATTTAAAATTACCAATCATAAAAAGACATAAAACTGTAATAAAAATAAATGAATAATTTACGTGACGTGTAGTTAATAAGAATCATTTATTTAATGTATGTAATATATTCTTAAAGAATGTCTGTAATCGAAATACTGTAATGTGTGTGTGAAATAATATTTTACTAATAACTATCCCGTAATTGAAATCGTGGAAAGAATATCAATCTTGTCACGGTTCTAATCGCAAACTGCCCCGTTTCGGCTCCAACGGAGGACTGACTCGTTTCGACCTGAATAGCTGTTAGTATATTGCGTTGAGCCGGGTTACGTAGGAACCGATGCACGGGAACACACGAGTAAAGTTAGCAGACACTTCGTCATATTAAACCTTTTTATTATATCGTATCAATTATCACGCACAGAATGCACACAGCAGGGAGTTCGGCCATCCCTCTCAAATTGGCGCCACCTTGTCGTGATGAGGGGGCTTAAGGAGGGGCTCCTTTGATCCGTCGGGGCAGTGATGGATGGCATTGCCACCATCTCTGGCTCGGCGGGGAGAAGTCCCTCCGACTAAGAGCGCCAACGGGTTTTGGTCGGGTGTTCCCGACCATAGAGGTCTCCCCCGCGTCCGGTGTTCCGGACGCGTGGGGCGCCCCAGTGGGGGGAAGGCTCCACCTCTCATCCCAAACGGCTGCGGGATGGAGGTGGAGCGACGGGCCGATGGTGTCCCGGAACTCCCGGGCCCACCGGGCTGGGCCGTTCCAGGCCGCTCGGACATATTCCGAGGTCGGGGCTGGACGGCGGAGGGAGCCAGTTTCTGGCTCGGGCAGGGCGGGCTCGTGAGGTTTTTAACAGCCGCCCTAGGAGAAGGAAAACTCCGAAATCAAACCACCTTTTTCTTGAAATCATGGATATGTCAAGTTCAAGGAACATAAACGTACCGGCCCAGAGTGAACGGACACTCAGGGCCCGGCTTGGGGGGGATATTGTCCCGGTTCCCCCCCTGTCGTCATCCAACGACGGGCTACCCGCGACGTGCACCGCAGGCATTGCGGGGACACATACCTCTGCGAAGGGGTTAAGCCCAGTTGTAGTTTTAGTGGAGAGGATACCCTTGACATCTATCGAGGGTGTCACATTTGCAGCGCTTGCCGCAAAAAGAAGAAAGGAGGAGGACCATGTGACGGATGACGAGAGAGGCGCTTTCTCTCTCGAGTACGTCCCCCCCGCATCGTCATCGCGGGGCGCAGAGAGGCCCTCTCTCTCAGAAGAAAAAGCGGAAGGCCACGCAGGAGACAGCAGCAGGATCTGAGGACGATTCAGATGCCTCGTTGGTCTCTGTAGCCACTACGGCTTCGATGCCATTGATGCCATCGATGACATCGAGTGCAAAGAAGAAGAAAGGCCACCCCCCGACCACTGGGGAGTATGTTGACCTCGCGGCTGCGTTGATGGAGGCCAAGCGGCAGAAGAGGGAGCTCCTCCGCTTGCAAGCTGAAAGGGAGATCGCTGAGACGGCGATGGAGGCCAGGCGAGCAAGGTCTGTTGGCTTGAACGCTTCCATGGATGACGAAGGAGCTGCCAGAGAGGGACCTGGGAAAGCGGGTCTGCAGATCCTGCATGATCAGGTGCAGACCGACTTAAAGGTCGTACGAGATGTGGCGGCAAAGTCGAAGAATCTCAAGGGCCCGTTCGTACGTGCCCTGAGAGAGGCGGCGACTTCGATCGTAGGGGTCGTCGACAGACTCGTGTTGACGACGAGGGATGAGGAAGTCACCCGCCTGGAGAAGGAGAATATCTCCCTGAAGCGGGAATTAGACGTCCTCAAAAAACATATGGGTGCCATGGAGAAGTCTCTGGAAGATGGGAGCGAGGGGGGCCAACATCGTCATGGTCATCCCTTTCCCCTCCTCCCGGTAGAATGAAGATTCTTGATAACGAGGGAATGCTACCCCCCTCTGAACAACGGCCTCTTGCGAGCAAGCGAGAGGCCAGACGATCGGGGCCCCGACCGGAGGCAGCCGACCCGCCTCTAGGAGGGGACTGTACGGACAGATTGGCGCGAGCCATCCTGACACAGGTTGGCGAAATGATTGGCGCGCACTTTGCCGCCATTGAGGGGAGGCTGCTGCCAGAGCAGCGATTGAGGCCTCCCCTCAAAGCCGACAGAAGGACTGGGAAAGCCGGGCTCAACAAGGAGGCCACGTACGCGAGCGTGGCCGCCTCTAAGGGCAAAGCCAAGCAGCCCAAAAAATTAAGCGCTGCTGCAGTGGGTGTCTCCTTCTCTGATGCCCCGCCTGTCACTAAAGGTAGTGAGTGGACGGTGGTCCAAAGCAAGAAGAAAAAAAAGAGAGAAGGTAAAGCTGGTAAAACCAGTACCAGTGGAGCCGCTTCTGGGAGACCTCCACCCAGGAGTGCCGCTGGTTCCGTGCTTACCAGCAAGGTGAAGGGAGGTCCCCCGGTGAAACCGGGAAATCAGGCACTGGCAGGGGCCAAAAGGGCCCCTCCGTTGTGAGCCACCTTGCCGTGGTGGAGGGGCTCCCCCAGGAAACTCTCCTGGGGGTCTAAGAGCTCACACATGGAAGGAAAACCATGTTAAAAAACCCGGGTAGGCCAGACTCGTGAGGTGGGTTATACCAACTGGCCTAGGAGCGGGGGGCTCCGAAATAACCCCCCCCTGGAAGACAACCAGGCTAAAAAATAACAATTTATGGAATAATGACGACTACAAAGAAGAACGTACCGCCCCAGGGGTCTCGGAGCCCCAGGGGCCGGCGCGGGAGGGGTAGTGTCCCGGCCCCTCCCGTGTCGTCATCGGACGACGGGCGGTGCGGGGGGTGCGACGCAGGCCCCCCGCACTATTTCACTACTGCGGGGTGTGGCGGATTCCTCCAGACTGCGGTCTGGAGGATTTTTGAGAAATTCCTCCTCTTCCTAGAGGGGGAATTCTCTGACAAGAGGTGCGCGTGCTCGGGGGGTTCTGTCCCCCCGAGCCGCTCGGGAGGCGTAGGACCGAGGTCCTACGCCTCGGTGGCTCGAGGCGTGGGGAGGCCTGCGTCCCGTTCTGTCGGGACGCAGACCTCCCCGGAGGTAAATGCCCCCCCCAGGTGCTTCAAGTGCCTGGGGCGGGGGCATATTCGTAGGTGGTGCCCGTCTGCCGTCGACCGGGGCAATTCCTGCCTCCGGTGCGGCGGGGACGGGCACCATGTTGGGGCATGCACGGCCTTGGCCGCGCATTGCCCCATATGTGGGGAGGTTGGGCTACCCGCCCGCCATCGTGTGGGTGGGAGCGGGTGCCCAGTTATCCCTCCCCGCAAGGGGGGGGGTAAGAAGAGAAGGAGGAGGAAGGGGAGGGGGGCTTCACCCCCTTCCCCGGTTGTTGCGCCTGTGGAGGCCTCTCCGATTGGGGGGGATAATCCTCCACAGGATAAGAGAATGGAAGTGGTGGGCTCTCCCTCACGGGAGAGTCCACCCCAGGAGGAAGAAATGGAGGTGGTGGGCTCTCCCTCGCGGGTGAGTCCACCTCTCCGGATGGATTCCCCTATGGAGGTCGCCGCCGAGGATAGCGGTTTACCCGTCGAGTCGGTGGTGGCCTCCATGGGGCCGGTTGCTGAGGGGCCTCTCCCTGGGGCCCCTATGGAGGCGAATGGGGGAGAGGGGCAGGAGTTCCCTCTCCCCTTCTTGGAGGTTGGTGGGGAGGAGGGGGAGAATTCCCCCCTTCCCCCCGCTGAGGTAAGTGGGAGAGAGGGGGGAGACGTAAAACTCTCCCTCCTCCTCCCTACTGTGGGCCTCACTAGGCTCACAGAACAGGAGATAGGGGCGGCGCCTTTAGACGTCGCCCCCTTGGCTACCAAGGTAGCCAGGAAGAGCGGCCACAAGGGGGGGACGAAAGTCCCCCCCCCCAAAGCTGCAAAGACAGAGGGGGGGTTGTGTCTCCCCTCCAAACAGAGGTAGCCGCGACGCTCCCGGGACCGGCGTCTGTGGGGGGGGCGGGGGAGAGTGTTTCTTTTGCTCTCCTCCATCGCCCCACGGGCAGGGAGTTTCGGTCCCTGGACGCCCTTATAGCGGCCCATGAGTACGGAACCATTCCTCCGCCGCATGTTAAGCTGTGGGGAATGGTTGTAAAAGAAGTCGAACGCGGAGACCCCTGCGTCGCCAGGGGTCTTCGCAAGATTAAGGGGGGGAACACTGGCATCAATTTTGATGCCACTGTTCTCCCCCAAGGTCCGGGAAGTATCGATGTTGTGAGGGGTGCCGTCACTAAATTGGCAGCGGAGCACCCAGGTTGGGAGCTCCGCTGTCATGTGACGGCGATCCCCCCGCAATATCGACGCCCTAAAGAGGCCCCGACGCGGGCGTCGGGGGTAAATGCCGTTAAGGCGCCCCCCGATGTCCGCCTTGAGGCAAATAAATTCTTCTTGGGGTTGAAGGTGGGGGATGGTCCTCCATCCCCAACAGACCTTCACCCCAAGAGGAAAAAGAAGAAGAAGGCAACGGGGTGACTGGGCTTCACCCAGTCACCCCTCCTAGCCCCCCACAACATCGGGGGGCACTTATAGTCACCCCCCCCTCCTAACATCTGGGGGGGGATTGGGGGGGAACACTACCGGACGGCCGAGAGCGGGGGCTCTCGGTCGTACCGATCCCCCCCAGCGTGGTGGAGGAGGAGCCGTTGGTCACGGCTCCTCCTCCAAATTACGGGAAGAGGCCCGCACGAACCTAATTCGTGCGGGCCAGCCCGAGAGGGGGAGAGAAGCATGCCATTTGGTGATTCCTCTCCCCCTCTCATTAAGGGCTCGTGGTGACTGACCCGGGGGGGTTTTAGTGGGTATGCCCGTTAAATAGGGAGACTCCCACATAACCCGAGGGGTTCCCCCGAACCCCTCGGGTATCCATAAAGGATTTCCCCCTCGTCATCAAAAAAAAAAAAAAAAAAAAAAAGGGGCCAAAAGGGCAAAGAAAGTCCGCCCGCCGAGGTCTGCGGCGGTAATCCTGACCCCTGTGGCGGAGGGGCTCACGCGGGCAGAGGTCATGGTCGAGGCGCGCAGAAAGGTGCGCCTCGAGGACTTGGGGATAGATCGTGTGCGCTCCAAAATCGCCGCCACAGGGGCCATAATCCTGGAGATCCCAGGAGAACGGAGCGCCGAAAAGGCCGACCAGTTGGCGAACAAACTTCGGTCGGCCTTCGATGGCAAAGATGTCCGGGTTGCCAGACCCACTAAGTTCGCGGAATTGCAGCTTAGTGGGCTGGACGAATCTGTGACCAAGGAGGACCTCGTCGGTGCAGTTGCAAATGCGGGCGGCTGCACCGGCGAGGACGTGAGGTCCAGAGAAGTTCGCTGGAGCCCCAGGGGACTCGGTAGCGTCTGGATTAGATGCCCCGCGGTGGCCGCGAAAAAACTAGCGGATGCGGGTCGCGTTGCGGTCGGGTGGGTGTTGGCCAGAGTTGAGGTGTTGGCCCCCCGCCCATTGCAATGTTTCCGCTGTTTGGAGAAGGGCTACACTAGGGCACGGTGCACCGCCCCCATTGATAGGGGGGACCGGTGTGGCCAACCGGGGCACACGGCGGGGGGCTGCTCGGCGAAACCCGAATGCCCCCCCCTTTTTTTTTTATATCGATGAGGAAATCCTTTATGGATGCCCTTGGGGTTTGGGGAACCCCAAGGGTTATGTGGGAGTCTCCGGCTAGGCAGAAAGAACCTAACCTAGCCGGCATACCCACTAAAACCTCACCGGGATAGCCTCGCGTGCCCTGACTGAGGGGGGGAGGGGGATCGCCTAATGGCATGCTTCCCTCCCCCCCTCGGGCTGGCCCGTATTGGCAGGGCCTCTGCTCGTAGCTGATAGTCGGGGGGGGAGTTGGGCTCCAACAACCCCCACCACCCGTAATGGGGGACAGGTCAGCCGAGAGCCCCCGCTCTCGGCTAGCCCCCGCCGGGAGAGAGCTCTCTCCCGGTTTTAATCCCTCACGCGGGAGAGGGATTACCTCCCCCAAAAAGGGAGGGTCCCTCTTCCTGGGGGCAGGTCAACTCTGAGTTGGGTCAGGCGTGAACCTAACCCAACCAATTGTCGAGGACCTCTACCCCCATAAAACCTCCTGTTAAGGAGGGCGGACGCGGGGAACACCCAGGGCTGCAAACAGCCCTGTTGGTGGAACCCCGCGTCCACTTTAACAACGCAGCCCTCCTTAGGGAGGAGGAGACCGGGGGAGCATTTCCCTAAAAGGGAGACCTCCCCCGAGAAAATGGACTCCTGTGAGGGAGTGTGCCACCGGGCCCCCTATTTTTACTTGGACCAGGAGCTGCCTGGCCCTCGGGGACCCGGTGGCTGTCACGTGCCCCTATTATGGGCGAAGCGACGGTGGGGAATTCTCCGCACTCTCCTCCTAACTGGAGGAGGTGGGGCCCCACCGTCGCCGTCGTCGTCATCTGAATTTGGTGGGGGAGGTGGGAGCACCTCCACCTCCCCCCGTCTAATGCGCTCCGCCTCCTCCTTCTGCCCCATAACTTCGGTGCAGAATCGGAAGACGGAGCGCCATTTCTCCTCTCCCTCCAACATTTTCCTCACTACTGTTGGGAAGGAGAGGTCCTTGCCTATCACTGCAGTGAGGACTCGGCGCTCCTCAGTCCAGGCGGCACACTCCCGCAGAGTGTGCTCGGCCGAGTCCTCACTGGCCGCACAGTGATGGCACCTTGTCGTGCGCTCTCGTCCTATCCTGCACAGGTACCGACCAAAGCAACCATGATTGGTCAGCACCTGTGTCAGGTGGAAACCCAGGCCGCGTCCGTGCCTGTCTGCCCATCTGGACAGACAGGGCCGAATGGCGTGGATGGTCCATTGACCCGCCGTGGGGCCCCCCAAGGCAGACTGCCAACGGAGGACAGCCTCACGACGGGCGTCCTTTCTAATTCTGGCCACGACCCCTGGTTTGAGGCGGGCACTCCCGGTGCCGTCGGCGGCCCTCGTACGCTTGTAGACAGAGGCGTACGAGGCCGCCAAAAATTCCACCGGGATGATGCCCGCCAGGGCCGTGGCCGCCGCGAAGGAAGTTGTGCAGTAGGACCGGGTGACCCTGACTGCGAGCCGGCGCTGGAGGCGATGTGCCACCATTTGGTTGCGCCGGCTCTTGGTCATAGCCCCGCCCCATACCGGTGCTCCGTATAAAAGCACCGATTGCACAACATTCCCGTAAAGGCTCCGAGTTTTGGAGCCTGGACCACCCACGTTGGGCAGGAGGCGGCCTAACGCAGCCGCCATCCTGTCCGCTTTGGGGATTATCTGAGCGAAATGTTGCTCGAATCCCCAAAGCCCATCCAGGATGAGGCCCAGATATTTAATCTGGGGCCCCACCCGGACGCGGTCCTCCCCTACCCAAATTTCGACAGGGGAAGGTCGCCCCTTGGTTTTCGGATAAAAATACGTCGCCTCCATCTTATGAGGGGCGACCTCGAGTCCCATGGATCTTATAGAGCGCACGACAGCCCGGGTAGCGGCGTTCGCCGCATCTCGGGCTTCCAACCAATCCTCCCTCCGGGCCACCACGAGTGTGTCATCTGCGTAACAAAGCAGATGACAGCCCGGGGGGAGCACCGTGCGGAGCACCCGATCGTATGCGAGGTTCCACAATAAGGGGCCCAAACTGACCCCTGAGGAACCCCGCAATACACGGGTTTTCGGCTCACCTGCTCCAGTTGATTTCTAAACTGGAGCGTCCGACCGCGGAAATAGTCCCGTAAGACGTCCTTCAAGTACGGGGGGAGGCCGTGATGGTCGAGGGCCTCCCCCACGTATTCCCAGGGGAGGGAGTTAAAGGCGTTGACGATGTCGAGTGACACCGCCAACGCCACATCTCCCTCCCCGACGATCCGGTCCGAGAGGGCCTTTAAACGCATAATCGCGTCAATCGTTGAACGGCCCTCTCGGAAACCAAACTGGGATCGATTCAAGTCGGGACCATCCCGCGTAAGCTGCTGGACGATGCGGCCGGCAATGATCCGCTCAAAAAGTTTGCCGACCTCGTCCAGCAGACAAATCGGACGGTAAGCCGAAGGCTGCTCCGCCGGCTTCCCCTCTTTGTGGAGGAGGACTAAGTTAGCCCTCTTGCACGCCGAGGGGAATGTGCCCGACTTGAGGCAGGCGTTAAACAACCTCCTCAGTCGGGCACTTACCTTACCGAAGGCCAAGGCCCACACGCGACCGGGCACCCCGTCGGGACCGGGGGCCTTACTGGCCGCCCCCAGTCGCTGAGCTGCCTCGGAGAGCTCTCGCTCGGTCACCCCTAAATCCTCTGACCAGGGGGGAGGGTCACCTCTCTCCGGGATAGCAGGGTCCCTAAAAGGAAAGAGGGCCTCCACCACCTGGTCGAGGCGAGCCGGGTCGAGCCTCTCCGAGATGGGGGGCGCGGCTGGCCTGAGTCTATTCAGGACCAGTCGATATGCGCGCCCCCATGGGGCCCGGTCGAGCTCCAACTGCAGCTCCTCCCAGGCCTTGGCCTTGGCCCTGCTGATGGCTGCACGGAGGGCGTACTTTGCGGCTAAGTACGCCTCGTGAGCCACCGCAGTCTCATCTCCGATGTTCTGGCCCGCTCTCCTCAGCCGGGCGCGGGTCCTTTGGAGATCGCGGCGGGCACGGATAGCCGTAACCCGGAGCTCCGCGATCTCCTCGGACCACCAATACGCCGCCCGGCGAGGGGCGGGCCTAGAACGGGGCATGGCCGCATCGCAGATCCGATGGGTCATGGCCCCCACCTCGGCGGCCTCGGCCTCCGCGTCGACGTGGTCGGCATTTGGCACCGCCCACGTCTCCACGGCGGCCGCCGCAACAAGGCGGTTCTGGTCTATCTTTGCCAGGGCCCACCTTTTTGGAGGTCTATTGCCCCGCGCCCGACGGCGGAGCAGCACCTCCCGGGGGGTGGCTGTGAGGACCACCTCTATGTAGAGGTGGTCGGAAAGGGACTCCCGGTCCGTCACCACCCCCCAGGATTTCACGTAGCGCGCACCCTGAGGGGAGACCCACGTTAGGTCGACTATCGATTCCCCCTGAGGGCGCACGCAGGTGCTGTTGGACCCCCTATTTAATAAAAGGAGGTCCATCTCCGCCGCCCAATCTAGCGTGATCTCGCCCCGTTGATTCGTGGACCGGGAACCCCACGCCCGATGCCAGGCGTTGAAGTCCCCGGCCACGATAATGGGATGAGGGCGGCAACGGCGAATGCCAGCCCCCAGAGCCCGTAACAGTTCTTGATAATCGGGGCGAGTCAGGCTAGGCGGGGCATAGACCCCTGCCACCACGAAGGCACCCCACCGCGCAAGTACGAAGCCCCTCCCACTTACAATGAAGGAGTTGGGAGGGGACCGCGGGGAGTGTCTTCTAATGATTGCGACGGAGCCGTCTTCCGCCGCGACCCAATTTGGGTCTCGGTCAACGATGCGATACGGCTCCGCCGCGATCCCCAGACCGGCATCACACCCGGCAAGATCTGCTAGGAACAGATCCTGTGCCTGCTGGGCGTGATTAACATTCGCTTGCAGGAGGCGCGTGGACATCAGCGGTCACTGCGACCCGCTCCTCCTGCAGGCCTATCACCTCCGGGCCACCGTCCACCGCAACCGGTAACAGTGGCTCCGCATCCATGGGAACGGGAAGGGGGACGTCCTCTCCCGCCATCCCGGGCGGCGTATTCGCCACCACGGGTTGACTACTCTGGGAGGGGGGAGTCACCCCCCTTCCCCTTCTTCCCTTTCTTAACTGGGGGAGACCGACAACTTTTTCCTCCCATCCTGTGACCGGATGGGAGACCAGCTGCATGGCAAGCCATGCATTTAGCAGGTGCCGCGCACATCTTCGCCACATGTCCGGCGGCACCGCAACGGTAACAAAGACCGCTCAGATCGGTGCCGCCATTCGGACATGCAGCCCTGACGTGTCCCCTCCTCATACACTGGAAGCATGTGAGGAGACGCGCCTCCAGTAGCTCGACGCGGGCCTGAACCAATATCAGGTTCAGGCGACCTACCTTGGCGACCTTAAGGGCCGCTGCTAACGGGCAGCGGACCCAGGAGGTCCATTGATTTTTATATGACCTCCTGGGCTCTGCCGCCTTAACATCGTCGACCAGGCAACTCCCAGCCGACGACACCGCCGCAGCCACCTCCCCCGCAGTGGAAGAGGGGTCGAGTCCCCGGACCCTCAGTTCGGCCATTCGTTGAGGCCGGGCTATCTTCACTCCCGGCCTATTGCCGAACAGATCCACTAGACAAGTGGCCAGTCTATCAGCCTGGGCATTGCCTTCGGGTCCGGGGAACTCAAGAATCGTTGCCCCGGTTTGGGCAGTCTTGTGCCGCGGTTGCGGCACATTGAGGGAGGCCAACGAAACCTTCTGTTTGATCTCTCTCATGACAGATGCGTAACTTCCGGGCGCGCATGTCACCGACACCGCGGCGGTGTTTGGCGTCCTCCTCTTTCTGGCTCCCTTCCTGCCCCCCTCATTGGGGGCAGAGGAGGAGGCCTTGGAAGGAGCCTGGGCACCAGCCTTACCAGCGGGCGCCTGTTGGGCGGTGCCGGCTCTCCTCTTTCTCCCCACTACCTCCGTCCACTGGGGGGGAGTTCCCTTGGACGGAGGAGCGGCCTGGTTCTTCGGGGCCGCTTTAGGGGGAGCGACGACCCTGGAATTGGGGGCGGTCCCCGGCTTGGAAGCGCTTGACCGGGGGTCCTTCTTAGCCCCGCGTGTTGGAGGGGCAACAGTAGGGGCGGGGTTGGTCTGCCGCGGAGCGGCAGGCCTGCTTTGCCCCTCTGTCGTCTTCTTTGACCCTTTCTTCTTCTTCTTGCTGGCCCCTTTGGCGGCAGGGACCTCCACCAAAGGAGTGGCCCCCTTGACCGGGGACTGACCTTGCACGCCGGGGGTGCCAGGAGAAGAAGGGGAGGGCTTAGGCTGGAGGGGAAGGCGGGCCCCCAAGTCCCCCAGGAAATTCTTCAGGGCGTTGATAGTGTCCTGAAGTCTAGCCTCCATTTTCGGTATCACCGTGTCCTGGAGTCTGTCCTCCACCCTCCGCGCCACTGATCCAATTAGATCATTCGCGGAGCCCTCCTCAACAACTTCATTGCCGATGATCGTGGGCATCAGCTTATCGGGGAGGATCTTAACCACCCCCTGTACGGAAGGACGCCTGACGGGAAATCTCGCCAGGTCGTCCTCCGTGATTACAGGAGGTCTGGGGACCTCGGCCTCGGCATCGGCCGGATCTTCAGCTATGCCGTCCAGGTCCGTCGAGTTTTCGGTGGACCGGGCGGCAGCCCTTGTTACAATCGGGGAGCGAGGGAGAGAGGTGCGTCGCAGCTCCGCATTTTATTTGCGGAGGTCGGCCAACTCCTCCTCCAACCGACGATTCGCCACCATCAATTTCTCCACCCGACCATTAGCGGAGGATGGAGCCCTGCCGGACAGGGAGTCGTAGAACCCCCTGTCCACTACACGGGAGGCCATAATTTTAGTACCTGCCTCGATTACGGTGGCGGCAGAACGAAGTACGCCACGCAGATCCCCCCTAATACGCACACTTTTACGCGCGATTTCCCTGATTGCCAGGACACGTTCTTGTAGGGAATTGGCGATGTCCTCACTGGCCCATTCGTCAAACTCCCTTACCTGATTACTAAGTTCCTTAAGGTAGTTTCGGAACCTCTTGGACGTGGTGTCCTGCTCAACACCATCCATGATGGCCCTGGCAAGCTCCGCGTTTTGGGCTTCTATCGAGAGAGCCATCTTCTTTTTCATGGCCTCTCCGGTGAATTGGCCCTCGTGCTCCGGGTGCACCGGGGGCCGGCCCTTCTTCCTTTTTTTGTAATATACCTGGCCAGTTGATTCAGCCAGGTCATCTTCGGAAGAAAGCAAGACATCCCGGGCTGTCTTCCTCCTCCTCAGGGCCCTCCTGGCCGCTGCGGGAAGGGAGACATTGGACACGTCCGAGTCCTCTTCCTGATCCAACTCTGGTACTTTCCTCGGCATCACCACTCTCTCTAGCTGTAGGACTGGCTCCGCCAAGGTAAGGCCAGGATAGATGGATCTCTCCCCTGAATGGTGGTCTGAACCTGGTGGGGTAGGGTCCGGAAAAAAGGAGCAACCGGGAACAGGGCTCCCGTTGATCTCTCTGTCCGCGCCCCCTTTAATCCTTAAAGGGAGGGGATGAACCACCTCTTCTGGGCGCTCAAAGAGCGCACGTAACTGCTGGAAACTCCGGTTTTCGCCTTCGCTTGTTATATTATTTTTGATATTATTATTTTTTGGATCGTCATTATATGGAATTGAAGGATACATTTTTGGGTTTGTACCCCACCACCCTGCACGGCTGTGTCGACCAGGGCGTGCCCTCACCCACACGAGACGTGACCGCATGGGGCCCCGAGTTCCCCCGGGGGGTCGACCTATGGTACTGGCCCAAGGAATGTTACATCTGGGGCACTGACCTCCAGCCCCCTACACCCCCCCGGTGTTGCCACCGACGGGTTTCGGGGATCCCGTCCCTCCGACAAGACAGGCACCGTGCAGGGCGCCGCCACACGGGGGGCCCCACGGACGGTTGGGACGATAGGTCGTGGCGACCTGACCTATCGCCTTACCCGCCGTGGCAGCCAGCGTTACCGATGCCTCGTCGGAACATCCCCGGGACCGATCAACCATGACCGGGGCGCCCTCCGGGGGAGTCCGACCGCACCGCTTGACCCTGCCCTGGAATATGTCCAGGCGGCCCGAGCGGCCTCCGGGCCAGGCCGAAGTCCGCGAGCTATGCTCCCAGACTCGCCCTGGCCCGCTCCGCTACCCCAGCCCCGACCTCGGAAAACGTCCGAGCGGCCTGGGGTGGCCCAGCCCGGTGGGCTCGAAACTCGAGACACCACCGGCCCGTCGCCCCCCTTCACTCCCGCGTACTGCGGGACCACGTCCCGCAGCCGTTAGGGAGGAGAGGAGGGGCCCACCCCCACTGTGGGACGCCGCTTCCCCCGGTGCCAGGGCACACCTCCCCTCACCCTTGACCGGGTGAGGATTGGTCACCCCCAGACACCGGAGGACCGGCACCCACGTCCCCCCGCCGAGTGTCCCCGTGCCCGGAACACCGGACACGAGAACACCCGGTTTTGACCGGGAACACCCGGTTCCCCCCACTGGGACACCTGCCGCCCGGAACACCGGACGACAGGCACCCAGAAAGCCGAGAGCACTCGGCAAAACCCCGTGGTCGGTGGAGGACTAATGTCCCCCTAACGGCCCCGACCGGCCGGGCGATTGCACTCAGGGCCGCCTACCCCTACCGACAATGGGGCTTATAAAACTAAGCCCCTAATGGGAAGCCGGGCTCCATGGACGCTCTTAGTTGGAGAGACTTCTCCCCAACGGGCCAAAGATGCTGGCTAACATTGCCGAACATCATTGCCCCGATGAATCGCTGGAGTCCCTCCTTAAGCTCCCTCACCACGACAAAGTGGCGTCCAACGAGGGAGACCCGAATGCCCCCTCTGCCGGGACCTGGGGCGTCCGTCGGGGCACAGGTTAGGTGCTCCGTCCTGTGCTCCTGCGAAGAAGGGTAAAGTAACCCTGGGGGAGGCGGGCCAAGGAATCGACGGCTGCCGTGAGGAAAGCACCAGCCGTGCCTGGGAGTTCCAGGGGCAAGGGGGAAACCACAACTCAGACCGCCCGGGCTGCGGATCGAGTGGCAACCCAGGTGGCCGAGCTGGCACCTAAGCCGCGTAGAGAGCGGCGGATAATCGATGCGGACGAGATCACGGCCGCACCAAAACAAGATGCGGAGATGACGGATGTGGGGGACAGGGCGTCGAGTCAGACGACGCCCCTCCCCCTGTCCGATGAAAATGTGGAGGTTCCGCCGGAGGAGGCGATGGACGTCTGTGGGAAATAATGGCCCCCACGGTCCATCGTCTCCTACAGGCGAATATCAACCACTCCGCCAGGGCGCAGGACCTGCTTATGCAGGCCCTGGCGGAGTGGCAAATAGGGTTGGCTATCGTGGCAGAGCCGTACCGCGTCCTCGAAGACCGTTCTGACTGGCTCGGGGACTCGGTCGACTCTGTCGCGATCATTAGTGTCGCCACTGCGGATGCCCCTCCCTTTACACTGCACAGTAGGGGAGAGGGCTTTGTGGTGGCGAACTGGGGGGAATTGGTCATAGTCGGGGTGTATTTCTTGTCTAACAGAAGCCTCGCCCAATTTGAGGCCTTTCTGGACCGGGTGGCGGATGAGGTCAATGGCCTGCTGCCCGGTCGCGTCATGGTTGCGGGAGACCTGAACGCCAAATCGGCGCTCTGGGGGTCCCCCGTGACCGACGTGAAGGGCGGGACTCTGGCAGACTGGGTGGCGGAGCTGGGCCTCACTGTCATCAATAGAGGCTCAGCTCTAACGTGCGTGCGGCAGCGTGGCGGGTCAGTCGTGGATGTGACCTTTGCCTCTCCCGCTGTCGCGCGCCGCATGACGCAATGGTGGATCGAGGGGGAGGCGGAGACGTTATCTGATCACAAATATATTTGTATGATCATCTCCGCCTCCGCTTTCCTGGCTTACCGACGCTGCCTAGGGAGTACACCTCGACAGCCCCGGCGGACGCTCGTAAAAATGGACAAGTATGCCCTAATGGCAGCTTCCATCGCCATCGCCTGGCCCGAACATCCGGCCGGGCGAGGCGACGGGGACATTGAGGAGGAGGTGGCTCCGCGACGGCATGACGCAGATATGCGATGCCGCTATGCCGCGGGCCAGGCCGGTGAAACCCCGTCGCCAGGTGTACTGGTGGTCGAGCGAGATCGCGGATCTGAGGGTGATCTGCGTAAGGGCTCGACGCCGGTACACCAGGTATCGCCGCAGAAAGCGCGGCGATGCCTCGATGGAGGCTTCCCTGTATGAGTCATATGTAGCTGCGAAGAGGACTCTGCAGGGAGCCATTAAGGACGCCAAGGTCCGCGCTTGGGAGGAACTGTTGGAGGCTCTCGATAAAGACCCATGGGGGCGCCCATACAAGCTGGTGCGGAACAGGATCCGCCCGTGAGCGCCCCCCGTCACCGAGAGTCTCCCCCCCGGACTCCTGGAGAAGGTGGTGTCAGCCCTCTTCCCCTCGGCTGAGGGGGGGGATGGGCTCCTCCGGGTAGTTTGGGAGAGGCCGACGCCACTGGCGTCGTAACGTGCAAGGAGGTCTCTCCCGTTCTGGGGGTCTCCCAAGCGGAGCTGGCCGGTGCCGTCAGAAGGATGGGGGCCAAGAATACGGCCCCCGGCCCGGACGGAATCCCTGGCCGAGTGTGGGTCTTGGCGCTGAGCGTCCTCGGGGACCGGCTCAGGGCTCTTTTCGACAGGTGCCTGAGCCGGGGCCTTTTCCCCCGCGCCTGGAAAGCCGCGCGGCTAGTCCTGCTAAGGAAGGCAGAGCGCCCCGCAGAATCCTCGTCTGCATACCGCCCGATATGCTTGCTGAACGAGGCGGGTAAGCTCCTAGAGCGGATTATAGCTGCCCGCCTCTGCAAGCATCTCTCTGAGACTGGTCCGGACCTGGCGGACTGCCAGTTCGGTTTCCGAGAGGGCCGCTCCACTGTCGACGCGATAAAGCGTGTGCGGGCCCTCTCGAATGAGGCAGTTTCCGGGGGGGATGGCGTTGGGGGTGTCCCTGGACATCTCCAACGCCTTTAATTCCCTCCCCTGGGAATGCATAAGGGGGGCACTGCGTTATCATAAGGTGCCCCCCTATCTGCGGTCCGTCGTCTCGGGCTATCTCAGAGAGAGAGTGATCACATATACCGGGCAGTATGGTACCCCACACCAAAAGTCAATGGAGAGGGGAGTTCCGCAGGGGTCGGTCTTGGGGCCGCTCCTGTGGAACGTGGGGTACGACTGGGTTCTGCGGGGATTTCTCCCCCGGGGCACGAACCTCGTGTGTTACGCCGATGACACGTTTATCGTGTCCCGCGGGGAGAACTGGGAGGCAGCCGCGCGGCTCGCGTCGGTGGCAACGACATTGGTGGTGCGTCGGATCCGGATGTTGAGTCTGAAGGTGGCGGTCGAAAAAACCGAGGCCATATGGTTCCACGGGCCGAGGAAAAGACCGCCGCCGGATGTCCACATCCGGATCGAGGGAGTCCGCCTGAGGGTGGGGCGCAGTATCAAATACTTAGGCCTCACCCTCGACAGCAGATGGTCGTTCCGCGATCATTTCGCCCAACTGGCCCCCCGTTTCAGGGGGGAGGTGATCAATTTCGGTCGCCTCCTCCCGAACTTAGGGGGGCCTAGGGATGGTTGCCGTCGCCTCTATGCGGCGGTAATCGAGTCTATCGCCCTTTACGGTGCCCCCGTCTGGCACGAGGAACTGTGGGCCGGCTCCAAGGTGCTGACCGCCATGTCGGCGGTCCAGCGTTCGCTGGCCCTCAGGGTCGCCAGGGGGTACCGCACCGTCGCACTGGAGGCGGCGCTGGTGCTGGCCGGTCAACTTCCGTGGAAGTATCAGACCGGAGTCCGCGCCTCTCTGTACGAGTGGAGAGCGCGGCTCCGTGCCGAGGGTGTCCGGCCGGCACCCAGGGCAGTGATGATCACGGCTGAGGCAGCGCGCAATCACCCAATGGAGTGAGGAGTTGCGTCACTGCAACAGGGGATTGCGTGCTGTCGGTGCGATCCGTCCCATTCTTCAGGAGTGGATGGGTCGCGTCCATGGCGGGCTGTCTTACAGGCTAGTGTAGTTCCTCTCCGGGCACGGTTGCTTCGGGGAGTACCTGCACCACAAAGCGAGAAGGGAATGCACCACCCGTTGCCACCATTGTGCGGACCTGATGGACACGGCGCAGCACACGCTGGAGTCCTGCCCAGCGTGGGCTGAACAACGCCGTGTCCTGAAGGAAGCTCTGAGGGAGGAACACCGCAAGTGGGTTAGGCGGAGAGGAGTGGTCCCCGGCGGTGTGGCCGGAGAGGGTGTCAGGGCCCTCGACGACGATGCGGTCGAGGGTCGCCGCGAGGAGGATGTCGTTTTGGAGGAGGACTCCGGGGGGGAGGACCTCTCGCTGCCGGCCGTCGTCAAGGCGATGGTCGGGAGCGAGAGGTCATGGGGCGCAGTAGCCTCGTTTTGCGAGAGCGCGCTCTCGCAAAAGGAGGCCGCCGAGCGGGATCGGGAAGTCGACCCCGATGCCGATCCCTGCCGGCGAAAGAGGGGGGGGCGGAGGGGGCGACAATATGCTCGCCTCCTCTAGACCGCCAGCATGGAGCGGTCCCCCCCTCCCCACACGAGACGCGGCCGGCAAGTGCGGGGGCACTTGTCGGCCAGCAAGCGGCTCGGAGTGGGCGGGGGGCGACCTTGCCAGGTGGTCCGGCAACGTCGCCCCAGTCGGGGTCAGGGGGGTGCCCCTCCTGACGGGCCCCTCCGTTGTGCGCCACCTTGCCGTGGTGGAAGGGCTCCCCGGGGAGTAATCCCCGGGGTCTAAGAGCGCACACATGGAAGGAAAACCATGTTAAAAAACCCGGGTAGGCCGGACTCGTGAGATGGGTTATACCAACCGGCCTAGGAGTGGGGGGCTCCGAAATAACCCCCCCGTGGAAGAAAACCACGTTAAAAAATTACGGTTTATGGATTACAATGAAAAAGATAAGTTTTGACGTACCGCCCCAGGGGTCCCGGAGCCCCAGGGGCCGGCGTAGGGGGGGTATGGTCCCGGCCCCCCCCTATGTCGTCATCTGGCGACGGGCGATGCGGGGGATGCGACGCGGGCCCCCCGCACTATATGGCGACCGCGGGTGTGGAGGATACTCTCCGGGTTCTGGCCCAAAGAGTTTTGGAGTTGCTCCTCCATTTCATGGAGGAGCGTGGGCGCTGTTGCGCTGGGGTCCCGGAGAGTCATTCTCCGGGATGTTTGAGGTGTGCGGGGGGGTAAATCCCCCCCCTCCTGCCACCAGGGCGTGTGCGTCGTCGTACGCCTCGGTGGTGGGGAAGAGGAAGGGGTGGTCTGCGTGCTCCAAGAGGTCGGTGGGCACGTAGAACCCCCTGGAGGTTGCGGTAGTCCCCTCGCCACGATGCTTCAGGTGTCTGGCGAGGGGACACATTAGGAGGAGTTGTCCCTCCGCCGCCGATAGGAGCAAGGTTTGTCGCCGATGCGGAGCGGAGGGGCATATAGTTGGACAGTGCGTGGCGAAGGCCGCGCACTGTCCCATGTGCGAGGAGACCGGGCACGTGGCGTTCCACCGCATTGGTGGGCCCACGTGCCCGGTGGTTCCCCCCCTTAAGGGGGGTTCGAAGAGGAGACGGGTTGGAGGGGGAGTCAAGGCTCCCCCTTCCCCTAAGGCTCCTGCGAAGGAGCCTTCGGTTGGTCCGTCCTTTGGGACGAGTTCCCCTTCTGGGAGAACAATGGAGGTTGAGTCCGCCACTGAGTCGGGGTGCGGCTCTTCGATGGGGACGGTGGTTCTGTCCACCCTCGGGCCATCGAGGAATCTGCTTCCCGGCGACTCGGTGGCGGAAGTCGAGGATCTCACCTCCGAGGGGTCCCCAAGTGTTGGGTCCCCTATGGAGGTGGTGGAGGAGGGGGGGGTGGGGAGAGTTTTCTTCCCTCCCTTCTAACTTGGGCAGAGGTGGGAGGGTCCGTGTCAGGCGGGACCCCCCCCTAAGGTCATCGCTTCCCCTGAGGAGGTTGCGGACCTCCCAGGGGAAATGAAGGAGGCTGGGGTGGAGGCGATGGATCCGGAAAAGGATCCCAAGTTATCCCGCCTCCACCCCATAGTCCACCTCCATAAAGTTTTTATGGAGGCGAAAAAGAAAGGGGGATGACATTAGGGTCCCCCTCCCTAAGGGCTGGGGATTCTTCTCCGGCCTGGGGGGGGAGGCCCTATAGGGGAAGGTTCTGCTCCCTCCCCTTGTCATCCCCATTAGTTTGGGGGGGAATTCTTATATCCCCCCCCCCCAGTGGGGGTCGGTCAGGAGCTGGGGCTCCTGGCCGGCTCCAGCCCCCACTGACATTGGGGGAGGGGAAGGTTCCGGGGTGCCGGACCTTCCCCCTTATACGAGGCAGGGGGAGGTAGGGGTATCTGCCCTCTCCCCCTGCAGGGGCCGTTATTTGGCCGCGCCCGAGGGGGAGCAGGACGAATGCCCTAAGGTGATACCCTGCTCCCCCTCACTATGGGCCTAGGAAGGCACCCCGGGGGGGTTCTGTCCCCTCCTGGGAGACTCCCACATAACCCTAGTGGCTCCCCAGCGCCCCTAGGGTACCTATAAAAGGTTTCCCCCTCGTGAACAAAAAAAAGGGGGGGAGGTGACGGGAGGGAAGCGCGCCAGCGCTAAGCCCTCCCCTCACCCCTTCTTTAGAGAAAGATCCCTCCTTCTCTCACACCGACCACCTTATGCCTTTGGGAGGGGAGGAAGGGTGCGAAGGGGAGGGACATTGTTCACTGGGGGACACCGGTAGTATGCCGGTGGTGTTTCCCGGAGTCCCCCAGTAGTGCACGAGGAGGGCCACCGTAGGATTTTAGTCGGTAGGAGTCCGACATAACCCGTTTTCTCCCCCGGGGAAACGGGTATCCATGAGGATTTCCCTACGTTAAAAAAAAAAAAAAAGGGATTTCGGCCATAGAGTTGGCAGTACAGAAGAAAAGAATAAGTGCAAAAACAAAAGAACATGCACAGATGCGTTGAGAACTAGCCTGCTTGTGTACTAATAGAGACAGAAAAGTTACTAATCGAGCAAAGAACAAAAATAAGGAAGAACTAAATAAATGTCAATATGTGATTGTACAAAGATGTAGAAAATGAGAATTTGCGTGTTTTTACAACAGCAAAACGAACATCTCGTTTCGAACAGAAAATGATCGTTTTCGCAGCGTTCATTTCGCGGCCACGAAGATCTCATGCTCATTGTTCACACTGTTTGGTCAATAGGTCCTCTCGATCCCACACTCGACCGTCCTAACCGGACAGTCGCCTCGAATGTCCGTCACTCTCTTTCTTCGTCACTTCGGAATCGGTCTTCGTCATCACTCTGGAACTGCTCTTCAACATCGTCGCTCGTCCAAAGCTTCATGGTTGTAGACGAAGTTTGCTTCGGTCCCTCCGTTTCACTAATACGCTGTACAACGGTCGTTACGTAAGCTCTTGAGAATCTCATAGATCCAAGAAATTTATGAGCAAGCTTGAACTCAGGCCTCTGTTGTACGATGGATCGCGCCTTCGCGATATCGGAAGGCTTCCTGCCGGTTCTTGTTAAAGTTCCGCTTATTATCAATTTGAAGGCGCTGGATGTTTGCATGCTCTTGGAGTCTAAATTCTTCTCGCTCATCATCAAATGCTGCAACGAGTTCCAGGATCTCCTTGAGCTGCAGGTCATCTTGTAAATGCGTGTTAACTCGAAAGATCAATCGGAACGGCGTCGTGCCAACAATTTAATGCGTCGTTGTATTGAGAAGCTTCTGTGCTACGTCCAAATGGCGATACCACTCGCATGGCTTGGGAGCAGACAGCTTCGTCAATAGTGGGATTAGGGTGAGGTTCACTCTCTTGACCTGCCTATTAGCTCGGGGTATGTATCGGTCGTCGTTAGCGTATGCTCCCTGCAGTAGGTTTCGTACTCCTTAGAGGTAAAAGCCGTACCTCTATCAGAGACAATCCTCCTTGGATTCGCGAAGATGAACGATTGCTTTCGCAATTGGTCGATCACCTCTGACATCGTTGATCTCGTAGCGTAGAGTACAAACAAACTTAGCGAAGCCATCCATGACAAGAATGCGAGCGTAAACTTTTTTTGTTGAACATAGCGGATCCAAATGATCGATATGTGGAAAGGTGTACTACTCTTTTCGATCGGATGAAGAAAACCCTCCCGTCTTCCCGTTTTCTCGCCTTTTTCTCAGCCAGGACGGACGGAAGACAGTTCTTGATGACTCTCTCAATCTTTCGCCATAAGTCCGGTATCCAATATTCGTTCTCGATTAGTGCCTCCGTCTTGCCGACTGCGAAGTATCCTCGCCCATGCGCCTTTCGGATGCTCTGGAACTGAATTAATTTAAGAACAATGATACGTGCCTCGTCGTAACGGTACAGCAGCCCATGCCTCATGCTGTAGTCGCAACATTTTTTTTCTCTCACTCGATTTTTGTTTTGAGGACGCCGTCGTCTTTTTGAGCCTAAGTCGCGCCGTTAAGCTTTCTTCGCTTTCGCTGATCATCAAGCAAGTGGGAAGTGGATTCCGACTCAACGCATCAACGTGCCTCATACTCCATTCCGATGTTCCATCGTGTATTGGAACTCTTCCAACAACAGCACTCAGCGCTATTCGGACGCACAAGTTCTTTTTCTGCATGGTTAGGTCCATCATAAACGCCTTACAGTCTGTCACAATTTTGAACCCCCAGCAAATATACGCGGAATCGTCGTAGCGCCCTGATAATCGCGAGTATCTCTAGCTCGTAGCTGGGGTACTTTGCCTTCGCAGCTGTCGTCTTACCACTTGCGAAATATACCGGGTGCATCAATCCGTCGTTCACGTCGCATTGCAGAAGGATGGCCCCATACCATCTTTCGATACATCCATATGAAGCTCCGTTTCGGCCCCTGTCCTATACATGTTGAGCACAGTCGGCAATTCAGGTAGGATTTCAGCGACTCGAAGATCTCCTTCTCAGCATCACCAAACTTGAACTTAGCGTTCGCTCGTAGGAGATTTGACAAAGGTCGTGCTTCTTGAATAAGCTATAAATTTTCCAAAATCGCTGGAGAGCCCCAAAAAGGCTTGAACTTGTCGAATACTCGAGAATTCGACAAAATGTTTCACCGCTTTGATCTTTCTCTCCGAAAATCTGACGATCCCGCTCTCGATGATATGGCCCAGAAATTCGACATGATTCACCAGAAAACTTCTTCAGATTGATATTCAGGCTCGCTTTGTCTGCCGTGTCGAGCACCGTTTTCAATCACGCTAGTACCGTTTTCTACGTCGTTCGAAAGGATGATTAAGTCATTCATATATGTTAATACGATGCCGTCTTGAATCGCCTTTCAGAACATAGCATTTATATATCTTTGGAGTACCGACGACGAGTTGCAGAGTCCAAAAGGGACACGCAAGAACTCGTACTGTCCATCGGGGACAATGAACGCGGTGTACTTTACACTAGTAGCGTCGACCAGCACGTGGAAGAATCCGTTCCTCAAATCCAGCGTGCTGAAGAGTTTCGTACACTGCAGTCGATCTAGTTGGTCTTCGATCAACGGCAATGAATATCGGTCCCTGACGATTTTCCTATTGAGAAGTCTGTAGTCGACACACAGACGGTGGGTGCCATCCTTCTTCCTGACCAACATCACTGGGCTAGCGTAGTCCGATGACGAAGATCTGATAATGCCTTGGCTCTGCCATTCTTTGATTTGGGCGTAGACAATGTCTCTCTTATTTGATAATAGTCTTGCCTTCTGATAAACCGTCTTGTTATCCTTAAGCACGAACTTCATGTTTACTGTCGTTTCAATCATCTTCTCGGATTTGTAATCTTTAATCCATTTCGCGATTGTTCTACTTACATTGCTCTCCGTCTTGGACGTGCGAGAAATCGATTCTCGGGGTGTCTCTTTCGTCGAGCGCATTGATCTGTAGGATCTCAGCCACTTTCTCGTCCCAGTGTATTTTTTACACTGCTCGTTACTGCGTTGGCTTCTTTCGTCGTTTCGCCTTTCTTCTGACACTTCGTCGCGATGTGCCCGTGTTTACCGCACTGAAAATACTTCGGGTCCAACTCCTTCGTAGGACATGTCGCACTTATGGTGGTCTGATAGACTGCAATTGAAGATAGACAGCACTTCCAGTTTGACTTTTTCTTGTCATCAGTATTTTCATTTTTGTCGATTCCTGTACTTTTGTTGCTACACGTCTGCTTCGCTGTCGTCGTGTCTCGCGTCGTCGTATTCATCAAAGATAGTTCCTTCATTTTTTCAAATGCTTCAATCAAGGATTCTTTTGTGGCGAAACGTTGCATGCGTGCTTGGTTACTTAGAGAACGATCAGGGATTCCTTCAATAAGATGATCCAGCATATCATCATCGTCAATGCGGTACATATGTATGCGGTGCATATTGCAGTTGCTCATTACAATCTTGTCATGCGCGTATTCCCGGAAGGGGTCTGGAAAAGGTGTCGTACAGAAAGATGAAAAGATGACCAAGAGTGGTCGACGCCCAGACAGGGCATCGCACACCTTTTTTCCAGATTCACACCTCGAAACTCGAACTTCTTCCGCAGGTCAATCTTGTTGAACTTCGGTCGATACATTCGTCCGATTTTGTTGATTAATTCATCAAAGGACATCTCCAGATGCTCGGCCTTTGAATGTAACTATTCAGACGCTTTCTTTTTCAGCTTCACGCTGATAAGCGTCTTCGCTTTGTCGTCGGTCAATTCGTGTGAGATATTCGTGAATTTGACCTGTCTTTCCCACACGTTGAAATGATTAAGTGTGCTGTCGAATATACCCACGAGTTCGGCTATCATCTTCAGCCTCATTTTTGCCAATAGACGCGGTGTCGTCGTCATTTCTTCTCGTTTCCGTGCGCGCGATTCGCCTTCTGCCGTTCTGGGTCCGTCTCTTCGCAGATGTCGATTTGGCGATGAGCAAGCTCGAGTTCCTGCTGCATAAGCTCTCTTTTTCGCCTGGCAAGCTCAATCTCTCGTCTCGCGTCTCATGAGTTCTAATTCTTGTTTGCGACAGAAAAGCTCGAATTCCCGCTCACGTGTGATAAGTCTTGACTCTCCTTCGCAGCCGGTCAACCCTTGCTCGTATCCAGCGTTCTCGTCGTCGTCCCGTTCTGGCTCGATCCATGATTCCCTATTCTTGTCGTCATTTTCCATCCACTCACCTGTTGGGTCATAATCCATGAGAGCGATTAGCTCGGCTTTCATCCCGTCAATCGCCAATCCGCGCGTCTTCGTCTTTTCTTGTAACTGGTTTCCGGTGAAGTTACTCGTTACAGACATCGTAGCTCGTGTGTTTTCGGATATCCTATTTCGTCGTGTTTCTTGTGCGATGCCCTGTCGACCACTCTTGGTCATCTTTTCATCTTTCTGTACAACACCCTGTCTAAGTGTCGGGCATTTTTCGTTGAGCTGCGTAACGAGAAGAAACAGCTGTGATGAGAAAAGAGCGAAGCGGTCGTGAAATTGAATAAAGTGAGTAATGTATTTTAAAAACTTTCAATATTTATAATTTTTGCACATCTCTGTTGTTTTATTTGATTTGGTATCATTGAATTTCTCCTTTTTTTAAAGAGCAAACTGCTGAATTAATGTCGTCAACTTCAAGCAGCAGTTTAGAATCAGATGTAGTATCAGTTGCTGGAAAATCCACTAATAATATTGTAGTAGAACATTCTCTCCCAAAAGATATAGAAGTTGTATCACCAGAAGCAAAAAAAAAGAGGACCGTAAAATAATGACTACTAAGCTCGCTGCGGCCTTAGATAAATGTAAATTAGTGACAGGGATGCAGTTCATATTCTGATTGCTACTACCGAGGCATTGGGTCATGATGTCCAGGATTTTGTCATCAACAGGTCATCCATTCACATTTCTAGAGAAAAAGTACGCGAAGAAAAGGCAACTGAAATTAAGTAATTTTCACTTTTTTCTCGTTAGTCGTACGAGAAAAAGTGATAGATGATAATATATGCATTTTTAATAGATCTACAACTTTTGTATAATACTTTTTTGCATATAATTAGTATCTCGCAAAATAAACAAATGAAATTGATTTTTTTTTCTGTGATTTTATAATTGTTCAATTTTCAAGGTCCCGGGAGTACCTTTTCCCTTTATCCGATTGAGCTGAAATTTTACACAGATTATTTTTTCATAAAATGGAACCAAAGGGAGGGATAGCGCGAAGAAAATTCAAACTTTGAAAATAAGAGTCATTCTAATACATATACTTTACTACTAGTTGCTGTGCATTCATGGCATTTCACATCAATAATCTTTTCATCCTTTTCGTTTATGGTCAATGTGATAGAATATCTCTGGTTTCTTACTCAATGCTTAGAATATACCATAGACATAGTATACTATGTCTATGGGATATACTCTGCACTTCACTGTACAAATCAATCTGTCCCTTTTTAGACAGACGTAACCTATAGCTTGGTCATCATAATTTTCTCGTGATGACCTAATGAACAAAAATCTTTTAATTTGAAAAAATTTTTTTAACTATACCACAATATATAAGCTATAAATTATAACACAATATATAAGCTTAAGAGTTACTTAAATGCAACCTTAGCATTATGAATTTCAGCGGCATTGAACTTGTCATTACATTTGATGAATTCACACACCATGAACATGTCAATTTTTGGTAAATTTCCAGAATCTGCTTTCACGAAGCAAACTCAAGTCGATTCGCTATTTTTCAAGATTATAAATAAAAAATACCCTCAGAAATATAACAAGTTAAAAATCTGTATATTTTATATAAATAAACGCGAAGTGGGCGAGTCGGGCAACATCATGATGTCAGGTCAATGGAGTGACGTTTTCACATCACGTGACAAAGTTCAAATTCGTTTTGTTTAAAGTATTATTAGTTAATAAATAAAACAAACAAAAAATGTAAATACATTAGTACTACTATTACGAACTTCTACTATTACGAATTTATAGATGAGTAAATTTTAACCTTTTTTAAAATTTATGAGAAAACCGAATTTATTTTCACTAATATTTTCTTTTTCGCTATTTTTCTCCATCTTACTCTAATCTTACTCTCTCACTCTCTTTTACCTTTCAACTTTTTTCTTATCTACTTCATCTCCTTACCATTGTGGCAATATCAGGATGAGGATCGCTCCGGACAAGAACTTGATAAACTGACGACTTTCTTTATACGGCTTCTAGAAAAATATATTTCTTCTCTCCAAACAACGAACTGTAAAATCTCTTTAAACAATAAACTATGTAATCGCTTTATACAATAAACTATATAATCACTTTATACAATAAACTATGTCAGATCTCTTTAACGGCTGTCTAATTCAAAAATTCTATTGTTTCGGTTTAAGGCTTGACCTTCGAGAGGCTTCTCCGTTTGACTCACGTTGTTCTGTACTCCAGCGCTGGGATTGGTGGAGGACGCGACTGCGCACCCACAGATTCCCTAGCGCCAACAATGAGACGCCACACCATAATATGCCTGCCTCATTCAAGCATCGTTCTATATTCCTCTATCCTATCCTCGTTTTTTCTCTTTTAACCATTCTAATCTTTCCTTGTTTTTCCACCTTCCTTCCCTTTTTCCACCTTCCTTCTATCATTTTTATCTTAAAATTTCTCACGTGCATTCTATTCGCATATCGCTAATTAAGTTTCCATATAATGTATTACGAAGTTACATTAACATCAAAATTAAAGAGAACAAAATAAAATTCTTATAATAATTCGTTTACTTGTCTATCTTTAATTTGTTTATTAGACCAACTAACTTACCGTGAAAACATTACGTTATAGAAAAATAGTCTTCGTTCTTATGCATGTATATATATTTTATTTATAAATATATATTACATGTATTTTTTATTATTATTTATATACAATATTTCGTTTAAATCCATCATGCAGTTATTTATTGATTTATTCATTATCGTTTAGATAATAATTGTATAATAGGATTTAATGGAGAATAAATGTTTGCGAGGAGTATTTAACCAAGCGAAGGAGAAGCAGAAACTGTCACGAAAAAAACGGAATTCAGAAAATACAACGACGGCAGAGCTAGCCATGATGTTAATAAAACTTAACAAGAAATATAATGATCAAACCGCTGAAGTAGAAGCACTGAAACAAACAGAAGCACTGAACAAAATGTAAGAATTCAGAGTCCACTTTGGTTATTAAAGATTAGGCCAAAGAACGGAATTGCAACAGATTCTTAAATCCGAAAAACACAAGAATTCTAACAATAGTTAGTTCGCATTATTTTCTTATTTTGCAAACAATATGGATCTCGCATATTTATTTCTCCGTTAGCTTCGTCGTTCAAAAAATAAGAAGAAAAATTATGATCATTGAAGTTTTTGAAAAAAATAAAGATTAGTTATTAGTTTCCTCTTTTTTATTGTTAAGAACTCAATTTTCTACTCGTTAGTGATTCTATACTAATTTTATTACTAATTTTACTACTAATTAAAATTAGTAATTTAAGTATATTTGGAAAAACGGCAACCAATGTCCTTGATTCTGAATCACATATGTTATCAAGGTTTTGATTCTGAATCACTTGATGATCGTGATTCATTGTTATAAAGTGATTGAAATTTCTAAACTTTAACTCTAATTCTTGATCGTTTATTCATTTTCTTTCCAAGTTCCAAGACAAAAATCTATTGGGTAAATATTTACCTTTTTTACCTACACAGTTAGCCCCTAATGACAACCGGCTGACATGTTGATCTTGACCCTTTATTTACCTTTCTCTCTATTACCTTTTCCCGTAAAAGACATTAACGTTCATCAATCCAAATATTAATTTTTCAACAAAACTGCCAAGTGATTGAAGAAGATTCAAAATGACAACATACTTGTGGCAAGGTCATTGGTAAAGTTGCTGCTTTTCTAGACATTTACAGTAATTTGTTTATATTATATTCGATTATTTTATACATCATATTTTTGGTAAATATGGAGAAAAGGTACAACCTCACCAATGAACTTGACCTTGACATATGTTTTCAAGATCAATGTACTGAATGACTTTCAAAGGGATTTATTTGGTGGTCACTGTTAGTTAAAAAGTTATGAATAAAAAAGTAGGTAATTATGCAGAATCGCTCCTTTACCAAATTTTGAATTTTTTAATGGTTTTTCTTTACAAACATGTTTGGTATGTTACTAACATTAATATTAAATTCGGGGAGCCCGAAAAATGTAATACTTTTATCTTCCCAGAAACATAAATTGAGTAATTACGAGCAAACGCAAATATGAGCAATACTGCCCGTGCATCACCGCTTCCGTTTCTCGCCACACCACCGGGCTGCCTCACGAAGCTAGGTTTTACATGGGTTTACAACTTTCCACGCAAAGCGAGGTTCAATCCAAACCTATGTGTCTAGTTTCTTGGTAGTGGAGCTCCCCCGTAGAGGGAGGGGGCGGAACATGCTGCCTCCACGCGTACACTTTTTAATGCGAAGTGAGGTTCCACATGGGTTTGCAATTTTCGACGCAAAGTTAGGTTTTACATGGGTTTACAACTTTCCATGCAAAACAAAGTTCAACTTAAACCTATTATCAATGTTGGCAATATACCATACATATTTGAAAAAAAACAAACTCTGGCTTTCCTACGAGGGGGCTCCACTATCAAAAAAACTAGATACATAGGTTTGAGTTGAACCTCGCTTTGCGTGGAAAGTTGTAAACCCATGTAAACTTTACTTGTCTTGTTTTCGTTGATTTTTCATTTATTCAGCATACTTTTTTCATTCATAACTTTTTAACTAACAGTGACCGCCAAATAAATCCTTTTGAAGGTCATTTAGCACATTGACAACATATGTTAAGGTCTAGGTCATTGGTGAGGTTGTATCTTTTCCCCATATTTACCACAATATTTATTAAGCAAAGGTAATGAGGAACGAATTAAATGTTTGAAGTACAAATTGCAACGGATTCAAGCAAAGCTTTGTAAATCCAGAAACACATGTGCTGCTCTTAGACAAGAGATTAACCCTATTCGGTCACACTTCAGTAAAATCGCGTAACGGTCACACTGGGTGAATTTCACCCAGCGTCGAAAAAGTAATATAATAAGTAATATAATATAATATAATATAATATATATAATATAATATAATAAGTAATATAATATTTTCATAAAAAAAAGAATATAATATTGCTCGTCACAAAAAGTATATTTATTTTAATGTTTGAATGCGCGAAAAATGTCGAATTTTAAAGAGTGTTTATTTTACTTGAACAATGAAAATAAAAAAAGTAAAAATTATTATAACACAAAAATATTGTAAAAAAAAAAAAAAATTCTCTTGGGTGAATGTCACCCAGTGTGACCGAATAGGGTTAATAAAGCACAGAAGGTATTCTTTTTTCCAAATTAATTCTCCGCGATTATAATTCTCCGCGATTAGAATTCACTCAACTATAGGTCACTTATATATATACTCTTTATTTATTATTTATTTAGACTTATTATTATTAAACATTACTTATTGCTGCATAAATTATATAATGGAGATTTGTAATATGATTGTGACCATTTATTTTTCTTATATAATAATTAAGCTACTTATTATTATTAGCTTTTTTAGATCGACAAAATTTAGCATATCTTCGGAATGTTGAAAAGGAAAGCAGGCAACAGATTCAAAATACAACGAAAGAGTTGAGACAAACGGAAGTAGCATTGGAGGCCTCGAAAAGAAAACTCGATGCTTCCAAGGCAAGAATAAAAGGTATTGGAGCAAGAATTAAGTATTGCGATGGGAGACATTGGAATGTTGAATGAGAAAAGATCTCACATCGTCTAATTGACGCGCTTAACGTTAGTAAAATAGTCAGTTTGACAAAGCATTAAGGTAGTTCCAGCGTGGTATAGTATAATCAGAGCATTTACTATTGTTAGAAATTTGAAGTCTTGGCACACAGATACTCACACATACTATTAAATATTTTCGGTTACGATGATCTGGCAACGTTGCCCTGAGCACATACATACATATTACTGCTTACATATTCTTGATATTGTGCTCTTTATAAATAATATTGACATTGACATTAAATTTTTAAAATGTCCAAACGAATATGGTATAAAGGACAATTTATTAAAGAAAAAAATTTAGCTAAAAAATTAAATTTTGTTTCTGCTATGCAGAAAGCTAAAGAAAATAAAGCTAAATTAAAAAAATATATATATAAGTGTTGATTCTAACTTAGGAGAAGGAAGGCGTATTGTGGAGTTATTAGAATTCGGAAAAAATTTAAAATGTTTTAAATGTGAACAAATTTTATGCTTGGAAAATTTAGAAAAAGAAAAAATTTTGGGTCTTAATTATTATATCTCGAGAATAACTAGGCCAATTGCTATTTTTTTTTTATTTTTTTTTAAAAACATTGCTCTTTACTCTCCTATTTTTTTTTTAAATTCTGTCGAGTGACTTTTTTATTATAACAGAAAATAGTTCGACGGTAAGTTTTACATGCTTCAAATGGGAGGTGACCCTAAAAATTGCGAACTTTGTTATTAAATATCTCGCGTTCTAATAGGCCAAAAAATTTGAAACTTCGGGATTTAATAGTTAACGTTATTCTTAGCCTGTGAAAAAAAAATTGGGAAAATCTATCGAAAAGTGGTTTCACGCTGGAACTACCTTAATCACAAATACCGTATAACATCAATACTGCGTTACAAAAAGTTATGTTTCCGACACATAACATATTATATTATAAATCCTTTAATGTATCAAAGTGATCTAGCATTATTAGGAACAATTAAAGATTTCTGAAGCGAGATATCAAGATCACGACATAGACGTGCAAAGTAGAGAATATAAGATCGAACGTAAGAACGCGAATATCAAGAATGAATTGTGAGTAACGCAGTTGCACGTCGATCGATTACGCAAGAGATTGGAGAAATGCGAGATCGAGATTGATAAGTTGAAGTTTATATAAACAAATCACTCATATTATACAATATAATACGATAAATACGAATTATGTCATTGTAATAAATATTAATATTATATTAATAATATAATAATATTATAATATAATAATATAATATTAATATAATAATAAATACATTGTTCTTTAATTTTAGAAATAGCATTCTGTCGAATGAATCTTTGAAGTGTCGAATCTCGCTTCACCCAAACTTTCGGTCAACTGAAGAGCAGCAGGTTGCTAGTCCTCGAAGCTTGGGCGAACCAAATAAATGTGTGATTTTGGCATTAGCCGCTAAAGCCGAACGTTTGAGATTATTAGAATTGGTAACACACTACTTAATTAACGACTGGACAAGGAAAGGAACGAAACTGGCGCACTTGCAGTAAGCCAAATTTTTTAAAGAATTTTGTTAATTAATTCGATGAAGGGACAAAATTTCAATTTATTATGACATAATTTGTTAAATATTAATCTATCTAATTAATAGATTATAGCTCTAATAAAATTTAAAAATCAATGAAAATTAATTTACTGATTTTGTAAAGAATATAGATTCAGAATTAAATTACAGTTTTTACTTGAAGACAGCAATGTTAAACTATTAATACATGGTACAATTGAAACAATTGAAAAATTTGGAATTGGATAAGAAAATTTTTATAAAATTTGTAGCTCAATTATACAATTAAATATTTAATTTAAAAGGAATTACTGCATAAGGAAAAAATTAAATGTGCGAAATTAGAGTTAAAATTGCGAGAATTCGGAAAAAGAAAAAATAGGACTTGATAAAGTACGAGGTATAGAGCAAGATTTTGCGCGAAATCGATGTCGAGCGTACAAACAAAGCAGAACATCATTAATCCTGACGAAGTTCGTTATAAGTAAGTTACATATAAAATCTGTTTCTTTCCCAGTAAGTAAAATATCTGCAGTATGACAGATTAGCAGTAGATTTACTCAGATATTGCGAGATATTGGGTGTCCGCATTAAACTCGTATTTTGCCAGCAAAGCCTACTGATATAATCCGACAACAAATTGGGAAAAATCGAACAGAATTTGTCATTTTATAAATATTTAAATGGAATTCATCATGTAAAAATTCGAAATGTTAGATTTTGCCCAGTTTTTTAATCAATCTGTCATTACATTCTATTAGCAAAATCTGTTATATTTCTCTCTCTGCTGGCATTCTATCGATAAAATTTGTAACAGACGCTTCTGTTCTGTTGAGATTTGATTATCAGGATTCCTTCTTTAACGAGTAATAAAGTCTATATTTTCTGTCATTATCGACATTTTTACATTTATGTAATATAGAATCGAATTGCTGGAAGAGGAGTGTCTCGCTTTGAAGACCAGATTAGATACCGTATAGCAGGATAAATCATCGGATCGCCATATACAAGCGAATGCTTCATCAAGCAGGAATGACTTTTAAAGACGCGTACAGGTGAGAATCTAGACTGCGTCCAAACATATTCGCATATGCATAAGCGAAATCTAAATTCCGTTCGGTGACGATGCATGTGTGTAAATATGCATGTATACTTTTACAAAGAACAATTAGCTAATCTCGCTGCTACTTTCCAATACGGCTTTCTAAGAATTCTCTTTCGTATAAGAAGTACAAATGACCGAGCGTCTATTTTTAGATTTTTCAGTGCCTCTACTTCTTTAGTGTCATTGCTTTTAGTGTAGGAACTGCGTCAAGATATCTGATTATTTCTTACTGTGATAATTTCCTGCTTCTCTCATTAATCAATTGCCATTACTTTTCAAAGTAACACATTTATTTTAAATTTATTTATAAGATTGTATGATTAGTTCTTAGCAATTATATCAATATATTGCTCATTTTAAATAAAATTTTTAATATATATATATATATATATTCGTATATATTTTTTTAAATAATTATTTTTCTCAATGTATTTTATTTTCTATATTATTAGTTCAAGTAATACAAGAATAATGTAATTTTTAACTTTGAGCCAACAAATTGTTTTCTAATCCTTTCCATATTACAAATATTTCTTTCTAGAAACAAACTAGCTGCCAGTGGAAGTTGCTCCAATAACTGTTTAACAAAAATAAGAAGACCGCTTAAAGAAATTAGAGAATATTTGATTCAGTCTGAGACAAACTGGTCCAAGGAAGTCTGAGTTTGTGAGAAAAATAGTTCTATATTATAGATAAAATAGAACATTCTTATAAGCAGAATGTTCTTATAGACGGAACACTCGCTTACGATCAGAATAGATGTAGCAGCAACAAAGCCGAGGAGTGGTGATGTAACTGGGACACGAGATAAGGTGCAACGCCTCCACGTAAACCCGCGTGACATCGTTGGAGTAAAACTCACAGTTTTGTCTCCACTTCGTTCTTTACCGTTTTCTTAACG